>CM055905.1:26158398-26477016 GCA_029582155.1 Panopea generosa
CAATTTCCGCCATCTAGGCAAAGCATACGTTGTACAGCGTTAGGGGAGCACTTCACTTAGTCAACATGAATTGTGCGTTCCGGTCCGGTCTGATCTTGTCATTATGTATGTTTCGCACCTGATTGAGAAGGCTGCAGGCCGCGGCTGTGGTGGATTGGTTGAGGAGAGTTGAAGCAGATATGTTGCAATCGCGTATCGCGTATCGCGTATCGTGTATCGCGAGTCGTCGTGCGTTATTGTTTAAACAATTTGTGTTATGGTGATGCCTTGTACGTCGTGTTGCTTTCTATTCACATGTTCCACCGGCACGAGAGATGTGGCGACCCTGGTCCCTGCAGCGAGCTTGTGGATTGTGACGACATAGCGCCTGTGTTCAGAGCAGAGGTTTGGTGGTAATTGTGGAAAACGGTACGTAGTCCATCTTTTTGCCATATTGCTTTTTCAAACACAAGGCGGGCGTGCCATGCATTGTATTTCGTCGCTTGTTGTATTGTACCATTCTGCTTCTGGGAATCTCACACTCAGAGAGTGTGTGTATGTGTGTGTCAATGGAGGGGCCGTTGTTTCTGTCTGCTTGCCCTCGAGAAGGCTGTCGTACATACAATAAGCTCCCACAATGCAGTGTACACACACGGGGTCCAGTGTACTTTGTACGTCTGCCTGAATGCAATCGCACAATTCATACTTAAGGGGTCTTTGCGTGTAATAATCGGGACAAGTTCGCTCCTGGGCCGTGCTGAGCTTGCACTGATTGTTACACGTCCTGGTTAATTCAATTCAATTCCGCCATCTAGGCAAAGCATACGTTGTACAGCGTTAGGGGAGCACTTCACTTAGTCAACATGAATTGTGCGTTCCGGTCCGGTCTGATCTTGTCATTATGTATGTTTCGCACCTGATTGAGAAGGCTGCAGGCCGCGGCTGTGGTGGATTGGTTGAGGAGAGTTGAAGCAGATATGTTGCAATCGCGTATCGCGTATCGCGTATCGCGTATCGTGTATCGCGAGCCGTCGTGCGTTATTGTTTAAACAATTTGTGTTATGGTGATGCCTTGTACGTCGTGTTGCTTTCTATTCACATGTTCCACCGGCACGAGAGATGTGGCGACCCTGGTCCCTGCAGCGAGCTTGTGGATTGTGACGACATAGCGCCTGTGTTCAGAGCAGAGGTTTGGTGGTAATTGTGGAAAACGGTACGTAGTCCATCTTTTTGCCATATTGCTTTTTCAAACACAAGGCGGGCGTGCCATGCATTGTATTTCGTCGCGTTGTTGTATTGTACCATTCTGCTTCTGGGAATCTCACACTCAGAGAGTGTGTGTATGTGTGTGTCAATGGAGGGGCCGTTGTTTCTGTCTGCTTGCCCTCGAGAAGGCTGTCGTACATACAATAAGCTCCCACAATGCAGTGTACACACACGGG
The DNA here is from genome assembly GCA_029582155.1 of Panopea generosa. Taxonomy (NCBI): domain Eukaryota; kingdom Metazoa; phylum Mollusca; class Bivalvia; order Adapedonta; family Hiatellidae; genus Panopea; species Panopea generosa. Next base: position 26,159,820 of record CM055905.1, read on the forward strand.
GTCCAGTGTACTTTGTACGTCTGCCTGAATGCAATCGCACAATTCATACTTAAGGGGTCTTTGCGTGTAATAATCGGGACAAGTTCGCTCCTGGGCCGTGCTGAGCTTGCACTGATTGTTACACGTCCTGGTTAATTCAATTCAATTCCGCCATCTAGGCAAAGCATACGTTGTACAGCGTTAGGGGAGCACTTCACTTAGTCAACATGAATTGTGCGTTCCGGTCCGGTCTGATCTTGTCATTATGTATGTTTCGCACCTGATTGAGAAGGCTGCAGGCCGCGGCTGTGGTGGATTGGTTGAGGAGAGTTGAAGCAGATATGTTGCAATCGCGTATCGCGTATCGCGTATCGCGTATCGTGTATCGCGAGTCGTCGTGCGTTATTGTTTAAACAATTTGTGTTATGGTGATGCCTTGTACGTCGTGTTGCTTTCTATTCACATGTTCCACCGGCACGAGAGATGTGGCGACCCTGGTCCCTGCAGCGAGCTTGTGGATTGTGACGACATAGCGCCTGTGTTCAGAGCAGAGGTTTGGTGGTAATTGTGGAAAACGGTACGTAGTCCATCTTTTTGCCATATTGCATTTTCAAACACAAGGCGGGCGTGCCATGCATTGTCTTTCGTCGCGTTGTTGTTATTGTTTGTTATTTAATTCTCCTTACAGAGAGTGTGTGTTAATATAGATGGTGAGGGCGTTTTTTTTTTTGTTTTTTTTTTGCTTGCTCTCATGAAGGCTACTCATACAATAAGCTCCCGAAATGCAATACACACTTTCGAAATCCAGAATACCTCGTACTTCTGCCACTCTAAATAAAACTGAAACACGATGTTCATTACGACAGTAGAGACGTTAAACCTATATAACTGAAACAAGATGTTTATTACGACAGAATGGATGTTAGACCTATATTACTGAATCACAGTGGTCATTAAAACAGTAGAGAGGTTAGACCTATATTACTGGAACACGATGTTCATTTAGACAGTAGTGAGGTTAGACCTATATTACTGAAACACGATGTTCATTACGACAGTAGAGAGGGTAGACTTATATAACTGAAACATGTTGTTCATTACGACAGTAGGGAGGGTAGACCTATATAACTGAAACACGTTGTTCATTTAGACAGTAGTGAGGTTAGACCTATATTACTGAAACACGGTGTTCATTTAGACAGTACGGAGGTTAGACCTATATTACTGAAGTACGATGTTCATTACGACAGTAGAGAGGTGAGACTTATATACCTGAAACACGATGTTCATTACGACAGTAGGGAGGTTAGACTTATATACCTGAAACATGATGTTCATTACGACAGTACGGATGTTAGACCTATATTACTGAAACACGATGTTCACTTAGAAAATATTGATGTTAGACCTATATTACTGAAACACGATGTTCATTACGACAGTAGTGCCGTTAGACCTTTATTACTGAAACACGATTTTATTTACGACAGTAGGGAGGTAAGACCTATATTACCGTAACACGGTGTCCATTTAGACAGTAGTAAGGTTAGACCTATATTACTGAAACACGATGTTCACTAAGACATTAGAGATGTAGAACCTATATTACTGAAACACGATGTTCAATAGGACAGTACGGAGGTTACACATATATAACTGAAACATGATGGCCATTTAGACAGTAGTAAGGTTAGACCTATATTACTGAAACACGATGTTCACTAAGACATTAGAGATGTAGAACCTATATTACTGAAACACGATGTTCAATAGGACAGTACGGAGGTTACACATATATAACTGAAACATGATGTCCATTTAGACAGTACTAAAACACGATTTCCATTTAGACAGTATGGAGAGTATACCTGTATAACTGAAACACGATGTTCATTTAGACAGTAGGGAGGTTTAACCTATATTACTGAAACACGAAGTTCATTACGTCAGTAGGGAGGTTTGACTTATATTACTGAAATACGAAGTTCATTACGACAGTAGTGAGGTTAGTCCTATATTATTGAAACACAATGTTCATTTAGACAGTAGTGATATTAAACCTATATTTCTGAAACATGATGTCCATTTAGACAGTAGGGTGATTAGACATATATAACTTAAACACGATGTTCATTATGACAGTAGGGAGGTTAGACGTTTATTACTAAAACAAGATGTCCATTTAGACAATAGAGAGGGCACCCATATATTACTGAAACACGATGTTCATTTAAACAGTAGAGGGGTTCGATCTATATTACTGAAACATGATGTTCATTTAAACAGTAGGAGGGTTAGACCTATATTACTGAAACACGATGTTCATTTAGACAGTCGGGAGGTTAGACCTATATTACTAAAACACGATGTTCATTACGACAGTAGTGAGTTTATACCTTTATTACTGTTATTACTGAAACGCATGTCCATTTAGACTGTAGGGAGATTAGACCTATATTACTGAAACACGCTGTCCATTTAGACAGTATAGAGTTTATACCTATATTACTGAAACACGATGTTCATTTAGACAGGAATGATGGTAGACCTACATTGTATATTAATGAAACACGATGTTCATTTAGACAGTAGGGAGGATAGACATATATTATTGAAACACGATGTCCATTATGACAGTAGGGAGTTTAGACCTATATTACTGAAACACGATGTCTATTTAAACAGTAGAGAGGGTAGACCTATATTTATGAAACACGATGTTCATTTAGACAGTAATGATGTTAGACCTATATTAATGAAACACGATGTTCAATTAGACAGTATGGAGGATAGACATATATTAATGAAACACGATGTTCATTATGACAGTAGGGAGGATAGACCTATATTACTTAAACACGATATCTATTTAAACAGTAGAGAGTGTAGACGTATATTACTGAAACACGATGTTCAATACGGCAGTTGAGAGGTTACACCTATATTACTGAAACACGATGTTCATTATGACAATAGGGAGGTTAGAATTATATAAGTGAAGCACGATGTTAATTACGACAGCAGTTAGGTTAGACCTATATTACTGAAACACGATGTTCATTTAGACAGTAATGATGTTAGAACTATATTACTGAAACACGATGTTCATGTAGACAGTATGGAGGTTAGACATATATTACTGAAAAACGATGTTCATTATGACAGTAGGGAGGCTAGACGTATATTACTGAAACACGATGTCAATTTAGACAGTATGGAGGGTAGACCTATATTACTGAAACACACTGGCCATTTAGACAGTAGAGAGGGTAGACCTTTATTATTGAATCAGGATTTTCATCATGGCAGTAGAGAGGTTAAACCTATATTACTGAAACAAGATGTTTATTACAACAGTAGAGAACGTAAACCTATATTACTGTATTACGATGTTTATTTAGACAGTATTGAGGTTAGACCTATATTACTGAAGCACAATGTTCATTTAGACGGTAGGGAGATTACACCTATATTACTGAAACATGATGTTCATTACGGCAGTAGAGAGGATAGACCGATATTACTGAAACACGATGTTCATTACTGCAGTAGAGAGTATAGACCAATATTACTGAAACACAATGTTCATTACGACAGTATGGAAGTAAGACATATATTACTGAAACACGATGTTCATTGGGACAGTACGGAGGTTAGAATTATATGACTAAAACACAATGTTCATTTAGACAGTAGGGAAGGTTAGACCTATATTAATGAAACAAGATGTGTATTTAGACAGTATTTAGGTGAGACCAATATTACTTAAACAATATGTTCATTTAGACAGAAGAAAGGTTAGACCTATATTACTGAAACACAATGTTTATTATGACAGTAGGGAGGTAATACCTAAATAACTGAAACACGGTGTTCATTTAGACGGTAGGGAGGTTAGACTTATATTACTGAAACACGATGTTCATTACGACAGTACAGAGGTAAGACTTATATTACTAAAACACGATGATCAATTCGACAGTAGGAAGGTTACTGAAACATGATGTCCATTTAGTCAGTAGGGAGGTTAAACCTATATTAATGAAACACGATGTCCATTTAAACAGTAGGGAGGTTAGACCTACATTACTGAAACACGATGTTCATTACGACAGTAGAGAGGTAAGACCTATATAACTGAAACACGATGTTTAATACGACAGAAGGGAGGTTAGACCTATTTTACTAAAACATGATGTCCATTTAGACAGTAAGAAGGTTAGACATATATTACTGAAACACGATGTCCATTGAGACAGTAGGGAGGTAAGACTTATATTGCTAAAACACGATGTTCATTTAGATAGCAGTGAGGTTAGACCTATATTACTGAAACACGATGTCCATTTAGACAGTAGGGAGGTAAGACTTACATTACTGAAATACGATGTTCATTTAGACAGTAGAGAGGTTAGACCTATATTACTGTAACACGATGTCTATTCAGACAGTAGAGAGATTATACCTATATTACTGAAACACGCTGTCCATTTAAACAGTAGGGAGGTTAGACCTACATTACTGAAACATGATGTTCATTACGACTGTAGAGAGGTGAGACCTATATTACTGAAACACGATGTTCAATACGACAGTAGGGGGGTAAGACCTATATAACTGGAACATGATGTCCATGTATACAGTAGGGAGATAAGACCTATATTACTGAAACACGTTGTCCATTTAGACACTAGGGAGGTTATACCTACATTACTGAAATACGATGTTCGTTACGACAGTAAAGAGGTAAGACCTATGTTACTGAAACATGATGTCCATTACGACTGTAGAGAGTTCAGACCTATATTACTTAAACACGATGTTCAGTACGACAGTAGAGAGGTAAGACTTATATTACTGAAACATGATGTCCATTTAGACAGTAAGGTGGTATGACATATATTACTGAAACACGATGTCCATTTAGACAGTAGGGAGGTAACACTTTTATTACTGTAACACGATGTTTATTTAATAAGTAGGGAGATTAGACCTATATTTCTGAAACCCGCTGTCCATTTAGACAGTATGGATGTTATACCTATTTTACTGAAAAATGATGTCCATTTAATCAGTAGGGAGGTTAGAACTATATTACTGAAACACGATGTCCATTTAGACAGTCGGGAGGTTAGACTTATATTACTGAAACACGATGTTCATTACGACAGTAGTGATGTTAGACCTATATTACTGAAACACGATGTTCATTACGAAAGTAGAGCGGTTACACCTTTATTACTGAAACACGATGTTCATTTAGACAGTAGTTAGGTTAAACTTATATTACTAAAACACGATGTTCATTTAGACAGTAGAGAGTGTAGACCTATATTACTGAAACACGATGTCCATTTAGACAGTAGAGAGGGTAGACCTATATAACTGAAACACGATGTTCAATACGACAGTAAAGAGGTTAGAACTATATTACTGAAACAAGATGTTTATTACGACAGAAGAAAGGGTAGACCTATACTACTGAAACACGATGTTCATTTACACAGTAGACAGGGTTAGGCCTATATTACTGAAACACGATGTTCATTTAGACAGTAGGGTGGTTAGACCTATATTACTGAAACACGATGTTCATTTAGACAGTAGGGAGGTTAGTCCAATATTACTGAAACACGATGTTCATTTAGACAGTAGGGTGGTTAGACCTATATTACTGAAACACGATGTTCATTTAGACAGTAGGGAGGTTGGACCTATATTACTGAAACACGATGTTCATTTAGACAGTAGGGAGGTTAGACCCATATTACTGAAACACGATGTTCATTTAGACAGCAGGGAGGTTAGTCCCATATTACTGAAACACGATGTTCATTTAGACAGTAGTGAGGTTAGACCTATATTACTGAAACACGGTGTTCATTTAGACAGTATGGAGGTTAGTCCCATATTACTGAAACACGATGTTCATTTAGACAGTACGGTGGTTAGACCTATATTACTGAAACACGATGTTCATTTAGACAGTAGGGAGGTTGGACCTATATTACTGAAACACGATGTTCATTTAGACAGTAGGGAGGTTAGACCCATATTACTGAAACACGATGTTCATTTAGACAGCAGGGAGGTTAGTCCCATATTACTGAAACACGATGTTCATTTAGACAGTAGTGAGGTTAGACCTATATTACTGAAACACGGTGTTCATTTAGACAGTATGGAGGTTAGGCCAATATTACTGAAACACGATGTGCATTATGACAGTAGAGAGGTTAGACTTATATTACTGAAACACGATGTTCATTTAGACAGTAGGGAGGTTATACCTATATTACTGGAACACGATGTTCATTTAGACAGTAGGGAGGGAAGAACAGTTTAACATTATATAATATCTACAGTATGTATCTCTGTCGTTACCATTATGGCATTACTTAGTCTGGTGACTTGATTCTGTCAGTAGATTGAGAAAGTTTAATTCTGAAGTAGCTGTCATAATCATCAATTACATTGTCTGACCCTGCATTAAAATACCAATCCGATATTTCAAAAATGCAATATTTTACCCATTATGAAAACGGCTATCAACTTTAATATAGATACAATAATGTCAAATACACTTTATTATTATTACTATTATATCATTATTATTATATTACTATTACTTTTATTTTTATTATTATTATTGTATTACTATTATTACTATTATTATTCTACATACAATGCAAAACTTGAAAATTACTTTTCAGCCAAAGACAAAATGTACAACGATCTTGTTAAGGAAATGAACGAAATTCCGATGATCCCATGATTAACCAATCCTGTGAACATTAATAATCATTTGAGTTTGTATTTGGCCAGGATACATCCGAGAAAGACAGGACATCAAATCAAAATGTTACAATAGCAATTGTAGTACAGGAGTAACAGGTATATACACCGAAAGGAAAAATAAAGTATGCATTTTGTTTTTTAAAATTATTTCATTATTGGTTAAGTTTATTGATGTGATGGAAAATGAACTGATTTTTTCTTATTGTTTTGCTTTGAAATAAATAAAATGTTGTTTTTTTTATTCAACAATATGAAGAAATGTAAATATATAAAATTTATATGCAATACATTTATTGTTCCTTGACCTGTCGACGTTTATAGGTATGTATACTTCCTTTTTCCTTTCACTGTACATTTTAAATGCATGTACTTTCAATTAAACATAATGATATTTATATTTGTATAATAAAACAACATATATATTTGTATTAAATATATTATTAAACAGTGAGTTAAATCCAATTTAAATGAAATTTTAATTCAACTTGGTTCTTATTTTTATTAAACCAGCGGCCCTAACATACACACATTCTTATGACACATTTTACAGAATGGTGCTGGTGGCACAGAATGTTAGATCGACAGTAAAATGTGTAGAGTGTAACAAGCCAAGGTGCATTTGTTCGAAAGCACGAAAGACACGAACTATGAGAAACCTCCTTGAAAAAGTATGACCAGAAAGTAAGGTTAACATATAGATGTGATTATAGTTCATGGTTGTTTTGTGCAATGTGTTTAATAGGTTTTATAAATTATATAGGTATAATTTTTGCTAGTAACCCCATGCATTTTGAATTTATATGTATATTTTGTTTGTTTGGTACCAGTTATTTTCTCTAAAGTATCAATGTATAATTTCTCATTTTTTTTATATTTGTCATAATTTAAAATGTAAAACATAGTACATGTAGTATATACTATAAATACATTTCGATTTAGTATTAAATAAGTCGACAATATCAAATCAGTTCAATGACATTATTTCTTTAAATAAAACATTCGTTTTCCCCTTTTTTTTTTTAAGGGGACTATCTTCAAGGTGTTGTGTTCGTCAGACGCCACTAAGCTGCAACATGCCTTTTGAATATTCACATTATACATCCTCAATGGGAAGGAACGACATCTGCTGATATTGTGGACAGCAAGGAGAAAAGGATGAAGAACGTTTATATCACTACAGAGTTGTGCTGTCCTGCTGCGGCCTTTGCAGGCCTAAAGGCATATTCAAGACGAATTCTACAGTTTTTCATGCACACAAATTCCACGCACAAAAGGTAGAAACATTTTCGAGACCAGTCAGTTCCACTACATACTATCCTACGAAACCTAACCCTATTCGGATGACACTCATTTACGGATACGCCGGAAATTGGTCTCTTGTATTGTGTTCAATAGATAAAATTTGCAAACCGGAATTAAATTATTGTTTATAGCAATTTAACTTGAATATCAAATATTATATGAATCTTAATATTTATACAAATATGTTCATACAGTATAAATAGGTTATTTTTTAAACTGTATTTTATTTAAAGATGGCATACTTTAAGCGCTATTTATCTCTAATTACGTGGTAAAGTGTATTTTTTATTTTGATTGTCATTACAATGGGTATCAGAGAGTATTAAGTGATTTTTTTAAAAAAAATGTATTCATTTACTATATAAAACATTAAAAAACACTACATTGTCATTGCAAAATTGAAAAAAAAGTTTTCAGCAGTCAAACTTAATCTTATACTTATCTAGTCCTTGACCATTATAATTTTAGGCATGCATTTAGACATTAGTTTTAATTGAATACTAGATGTAAACAATTTAAATATGTGTTTCGCATTTCTTGCTGTTGGGGAGGAAATAACAAATATCTGTGCGGTAACGTGTTTTTTTTCTGATATTGCATAAAGATACATTTAACTTAAATACTGGTAAGTTTCATAAAATTGAAAAAAATTGACAAAAACTATAGAAATTATATTTAAAGTGACTTCCAAAAAAAAGTAGACATTTAAACAAAGTCTATCTGACAGTCTGGCAACAAAAGTATTGATTTTTTTTTATTTCAACTTTCATTGAATTGGTATTTAATAAAGACAACTCTTTTTGTCACACACGTTCATTTCTGTAATTTAATACATTGAACAAAGAAATTAAAATTATATACTAGCGGAAAAAAGAAACTGTGCTAGGGTATAATATGCTATAACTTAGGAGATATATAAGAAATCTCAAAAAAAATTCAACAGGGTTTTATCTGACCTTTATTTAACACCAGCTCAATTGATATGGTTAGTTCATCAGCAGCGTCTTGGATAGAGATCAGTTTTCAAAGACGTTCTCTAAACAAATTTCATCTCATCAATACCGTGTATGTCCACCATTGGAATCGATGCATACTTGGCAACGACGCCTCATTGATACAAGTGTGCTGAAAAATGCCTGGGGAATACCATTCCAGATTCTCACAAGCGCACGTGACAGGTCCGGTAACTTCAACGGCTGATTTTGGAGGCGACGTAAGCGACGCTGCATCTCATCCCACACGTGTTCTATAGGCGACATATCCGGTGACATTGCAGGCCAAGGCAGCACATTCACATTGTACTGGATCAAGACTTCGGTGACGACCCGCACGACGTGCGGGCGAGCGTCATCCTGTTGCAGCGTGGCATTACGTTGCTGCGCAAATGGAAGGACGTGAGACCGTATGATTTCGTCACGGTACCTGATGCCTGTAAGTGTACCGCCAACAACCACAAGAGCTGTTCTGCCACGGGATGAGATGCCACCCCACACCATGACAATACCGAATGGACGTCGTTGAATCACACAACTGTCATGGAAACGTTCACCAACACGACGGTACACTCTAGAACGACCGTCGCTGCTATCGAGATGAAACCTGGACTCATCCGTGAAAAGAACACGTGCCCAGTCCTGTTGTGTGAAGTGTATGTGTCGTCTACACCAGGCAAAACGTGCTACACGATGACGTTGCTGGAGAACAGGACGTATGGCTGGACGTCGTGGACGTATACCTCGTTCAAGCAATCGATTAAGTACCGTTCGGGGACTAATTCTCCTAAGGCCAGGAATACTTCTTGCCGTCAAAGTAGCAGTTCTGAGTCGTTCACGGAGATGAACGACCCGGATGTACGTATCCTGGCGATTAGACGTTACGTGTGGACGTCCTGACCGAGGCCGGTCTCTGGTGGTCCCAAGCTGTTGGTACCGTCTCCACAAGGCGTTTACAGTATTTCGGTGCACACCAAATTGTCTGGTAACGTCAGTTTGACGTACACCAGCTTCAATCATGCCTACGGCGCGGCATCTGTCAGTTTCATTCAACCTTGACATGGCGTATCAAAGACGTTTTTCAAAATTATGCTGGTTTTGTGTCTTACAGGTATCAACACTATGCTTTTACACAGGTTTAGGCGACAAACGTATTTGCGATTGACTGCTTGACGAAAAAAACGTCAAAACGAAGACGTTGGCCAGACAGACAAACTACCCGTGCAACTCATGCACTGACCAGTGTAAATGACCGAGAGCATACATAACTTACCTATGTAAAGTTTCAAGCTTTAATTTTTAAAATTGAGCGATACATGAACAGTGTACACATGAACAGTTTCTTTTTTCCGCTAGTATATATTGTATACATGTATTATTAATATTGGACATTATTTTTTATGTTGGATCTTGTCTAATTTGTAATTATGCTTAAACTATGGGTTTGTGTATGTTTGGGATGAACCAACTAATGGTATTAATAAAAACATTATTTCAATATTTCGCTAAAGAGTAGTAGATTGTTTTATTCAAAACTGGAATGCAGATCTTATTTCAAATAAAGCTCTCAACGTTTTAAACAGAATTGTAAAATTAACTTTTGGTTATGAAAATTATCTTGATTTATTGTGTACTTAAACTTTACGAAGCATGTTAACTAAATTACAGGCTGTCTTCTCATTCACTTAGAATCGAAACTGGTAGATATTCCAGTGACAGATAAGATAGAAACGAACGTAAACGCCAAATTTGTAACAGTAACGATATCGAAGACGAGTTTCATTTTATTTTATTGTGTTCTAGGTATAATGATATTAAAATAAGTTTATAAAAACATATTATATTAGAGGACCAAGTATGATCAAATATGTAACATTGCTACAATCGTCAAACAAAATTGAACTTGCTTAACTTAGCAAATACATATCGGAAGCTTTAAAAATAAGACGCTCCATTCCAAACTTTATTTTAAGTTAATGAATTAATAGTACATTCTCATGAAAGCTATGTCAAATGCTATGTATGTGTTGTTGATAAGTAAGCTGAATTAATTTATTATAATTGGTTGGTTAAAATACTAAGATTATATGGGAAAATCATATGTTTTTTGTTATTTAATATATTTTGTTTAACAGACACGACTATATTGTTTTGCAATTCAGGTCTATATTTGACTATTTCTGGTGTCCTGCAGCAGCTTTCATTTTTTTTACCATTTAGTTCTATATTTGATAATTTCCGGTTGATAATTTCCGGTTCCCTGCAGCAACTTTCAGTATTTTGCCATGTAGTTTTATATTTGATAATTTCTTATTACTTGCAGCAGCCTTCAATGTTTTGCCATTCAGTTCTATATTTGATAATTTCCGGTCCCCTGCAGCAACCTTCAATATTTTGCCATTTAATTTTATATTTGATAATTTCTTATTACAAGCAGCAGCCTTCAATGTTTTGCAATTCAGTTCTATATTTGATAATTTCTGGTTCCCTGCAGCAACATTCAGTATTTTGCCATGTAGTTTTATATTTGATAATTTCCGGTCCCCTGCAGCAACATTCAGTATTTTGCCATGTAGTTTTATATTTGATAATTTCCGGTCCCCTGCAGCAGCCTTCAATATTTTGCCATTTAGTTTTATATTTGATAATTTCCGGTTCCCTGCATCAACCTTCAATATTTTGCCATTTAATTATATATCTGATAATTTCCGGTTCCCTGCAGCAACCTTCAACATTTAGCCTTTAGTTCTAAATCTGATAATTTCCGGTTCCCTGCAGCAACCTTCAATGTTTTGCAATTCAGTTCTTTATTTGATAATTTCCGATTCCCTGCAGCAACCTTCAATGTTTTGCCATTCAGTTCTATATTTGATAATTTCCGGTTCCCTGCAGCAACCTTCAATATTTTGCCATTTAATTCTATATTTGATAATTTTTTATTACTTTCAACAGCCTTCATTGTTTTGCCATTCAGTTCTATATTTGATAATTTCCGGTTCCCTGCAGCAACCTTCAATGTTTTGTCATCCAGTTCTATATTTGATAATTTCTGATTCCCTGCAGCAACCTTCAATATTTTGCCATTTAATTCTATATTTGATAATTGATGTTCCCTTCAGCAGCCTTCATTTTGTTAACATTGAGTTCTATAGCTGAAATACCGGTCCCCTGCAGAAACCATCAGTATTTTGCCATTTAATCATATATCTGATAATTTCCGGTTCCCTGCAGCAACTTTCAATATTTTGCCATTCAGTTCTATATTTGATAATTTCCGGTTCCCTGCATCAACCTTCAATATTTTGCCATTTAATTATATATCTGATAATTTCCAGTTCCCTGCAGCAACTTTCAATATTTTGCCATTTAGTTCTTTATTTGATAATTTCTTATTACTAGCAGCAGCCTTCAATGTTTTGCCATTTAGTTCTATATTTGATGATTTCCGGTTTACTGCAGCAGCCTTCAATATTTTGCCATTTAGTTCTATATCTGATAATTTCTTATTACTAGCAGCAGCCTTCAATGTTTTGCCATTCAGTTCTATATTTGATAATTTCTGGTTCCATGCAGCAGCCTTCAATATTTTGCCATTTAGTTCTATATCTGATAATTTCTTTTTACTAGCAGCAACCTTTAATATTTTGCCATTTAGTTATATATCTGAAAATTTCCGGTCCTCTGCAGCAACCTTCAATGTTTTGTCATTTAGTTCTATATTTAATAATTTCTTATTACTTGCTGCATCCTTCATTGTTCTGCCATTTAATTCTATATTTGATTATTTCTTATTATTAGCAGCAACCTTCAATATTTTGCCATTTAATTATATATCTGATAATTTCCGGTTCCCTGCAGCAACCTTCAATATTTTGCCATTCAGTTCTATATTTGATAATTTCTGGTTCCCTGCAGCAAGCTTCAATGTTTTGCCATATAATTCTATATTTGATAATTTCCGGTTTCCTGCAGCAACCTTCAATATTTTGCCATTTATTTCTATATCTGACTAAGGCGCCGTCTCAAGATCACTTACCTCTCACCGCTATGGTCGTAGGTTCGAGTCCCGCTCGCTCCAAAAACTTTATGTGAGAAAGTTTCCAGTTACTTGCGGAAGGACGGTGGTTCTACTCAGTCTGACTCAGTCTGAGGTCTTCCTCCACCAGTAAAACTGGATATGCCATATATAACCTGAAATGTGTTGAAAATGGCGTTAAACCCCATTCAAAAAAAAAAAAAAAAAAAAAAATTCTATATCTGATAATTTCCGGTTCCCTGCAGCAACCTTCAGTATTTTGCCATTTAGTTTTCTATTTGATAATTTCTTTTTACTTGCAGCAGCCTTCAATATTTTGCCATTCAGTTCTATATTTGATAATTTCTGGTTCCCTGCAGCAAGCTTTAATGTTTTGCCATTTAATTCTATATCTGATAATTTCTTATTACTTGCAGCAACCTTCAATATTTTGCAATTTATTTCTATATTTGGTAATTTCCGGTTCCCTGCAGCAACCTTCAGTATTTTGCCATTTAGTTTTATATTTGATAATTTCTTTTTACTTGCAGCAGCCTTCAATATTTTGCCATTCAGTTTTATATTTGATAATTTCTGATTCCCTGCAGCAAGCTTCAATGTTTTGCCATTTAGTTCTATATTTGATTATTTGCAGTTCCCTGCAGCAACCTTCAATTTTTTACTATTTAGTTATATATCTGATAATTTCATGTTCTTTGCAGCAACCTTCATTTTTTTGCCATTCATTTCTATATTTGATAATTGATGTTCCCTTCAGCAGCCTTCATTTTTTTAACATTGAGTTCTATAGCTGATATTTTCTGGTTCCCTGCAGCAGCCTCGATTTTTTTGCCATTTATATATCTGATAATTTCTGATTCTGTGAAGCAACATTCAATATTTTGCCATTCAGTTATATATCTAATGATTTCTGGTTCCCTGAAGCAACCTTCAATGTTTTGCCATTCAGTTTTATATCTGATAATTTCTGGTTCCCTGCAGCAACCTTAAATTTTTTAACATTTAGTTCTATATCTGATAAGTTTTGGTTCCCTGTAGCAAACTTCATTGTTTTGCCATTCAGTTCTATATCTGATAATTTTTTATTCCCTGCAGTAGCCTTCATTTTTTGCCATTTAGTTCTATATTTGATAATTTCTGGTTCCCTGCAGCAGCTTCAATTTTTTTGCCATTTAGTTCTATATCTGATAATATTTGGTTCCCTCAAGCAACCTTTAATATTTTGCCATTCAATTCTTTATTTGATAATTTCTGGTTCCCTGCAGCAAGTTTCAATTTTTTGCCATTAAGTTCTATATCTGATAGTTAAGCAATGGAAATGATTAGGTAGCCAATGAAGTCGCAATGTCCATACGAACAACACGAAACTAAATAAGCGGATATTTGCAAGAACACATAACATTGTAAAGCAAACGCAGTTTGTAAAAATTGTTTTTTTTTTTTTTCATAGCTAAAACTATGTTAAATTGTATAGAAATGCACACATATTATGATATAAATAACAATATATGTAAAAGTAAGTTTGTTCATAGTGTTTTTGAAAAACATGTTAATTATACATAAAGCTAAATGGAAAGTTAACATAAACTAAACTATAAGTTTTAACTGGTGCTGGGCGTAATAAGTTAAAAATTTAGACTTTTGAAATCTGAATTTAGTGTAGAAACGTACTGTAAGATTACTTTACCTATATATCTATAATCATATATCAGAATTGTTCAAAATATAGATGTGGAGTTGCTCTGCTTAGAATCGAAACTGGTCGTTATGGAAATATCAAAGAGAGTTTGTAAAACAGGTGTTGAAGATTTCGTGTCATTTTCAATTGTAATTTGTATGATGATCTCGGGCAACATTTAAAGCTAAGAGCAACTACCATACAAACGCTTTTCAATGATTTAAATGTCTGTAATAAAATAATGATTTTTTTTCTAACAATGATATGATAAGATTATGTGCAAAAACCTGTTTTAAAATACAAATTCGTATTTTTTTATAAATACATAATGTTAATTTAATTTTTTCGTTATATATATGTGATATTTTACCCTTTACTAATATATATGCGTTTTCCCGCACCAATCAGAGAAGGCCTTTGAAAACAGTGCAGGAAGAGTTCAGATTGCTTGTAACGAGCCATTTGAACTGTTCCTGCACTGTTTTCCACTCTGTTAGTTAATAAAACATGATTCACCCATTGCTGATACGTGGTGAATTAATGCTTTCAATATTAGAGGTTTATATGAAGTAAAGGGTTAAACCACCGTATTGATAAACATAAAGTGGCCATATGTACTCATTAACAGAAAATTACAGCGGCTTTAGAATGACATATGTTGTTAATATATACTGGAGGTCAATGAAAACGCATCATGAAATATATTTATTATATTCTAGACTGCTCTACTTTTTTTATGTCAAAACTGAAATAAGATAATGTTCAGAGACTTACAACAAATAGCGAATGTATTATTTTGCATTTCACCTGAATTTAATACCTAAATGAAGGAGGGTGAAAATGAAAGGTCACACAACTCAGTAACGAGTGTGGCTGCCGTCATACTGCGGATGAGACGCTGAATCCTGTATTGTGGGAACAGTGCCTGCACTAGCTGTGCCTTGTTGTTTATGATGTGCTATCCGTTGTAAACTCGCCGCCCGAGCTGATCCTATAAATGCTCAATAGGCCTCAGGTCTGGCGAAAACGCTGACCAGGGCAGAACTTGAACGTTGTTTTGACCCAGGAACTCGGACATTATTCTGGCATAATGTGACCTAGCGTTGTCTTGTTGAAACAATGTGACGCCATGGTGATTTTGCGTTAATCACAAAAACTGACGACACCACAACTCACGGTTACGTCGCCTCTCTGGTATCAAAACGTTACCTCTGTATGAATCATGGGCTGAAATTCCGGCCTCTGACAGGCGTCGACGTACGGTGGAGCGATTAATGCGTTGCTGGTTATATCTCCTTTCTTCCTAGGCAGTCCGTGTGGCTGTTTGAAAGCGATCTCGGAGGTGCGTAAAGACAATATGGCGGTCTTGTTAACGAGATGTCACTGTTAGGCGTCCTAGACATGGATTATCAGCAACACGGTGTCGTCAAGACACGATAGTGGAGTGAGAATAATGCATAATATGTGATACGTAAAAGCGTGATATGACAATCTCCGGCTACCATAGCGACGGCTTCATGACGTTGGGCGTCATTTGAACGTCCCATAACGTAAATGAAGTTGAATTCTTTTGTGAGCGTTTTGATAATCTAAAGCTAAGTTATGAAATGCTATCTCTTGTACAATATCTGGTTCGTAATAAACATGATTGTCAGCAAAATAACTATTTGCACCTTTTTTTTTTAAACTTGGTCATGGGCATCGTCTGACATTCAAAAATCACATGTCATTGAAAAGCGGCCATTAAGTTTGTATTTTAAAAATAAATAACGAAATAGATAACTGAAAATAATAACCCATCATTATGGTGCGTTTTCATTGAATACAAGTATATAATATACACGGAATTTTGCATATGACTAGTCGTCACGATATGTCATCACTGACGCTTATTTCGCAATTCATTCTAACCATCTAATTGGATATGTCCTTTAAAACAACACAGAAATACCAAATTCAATTATAACATTTGTCAACAGTCTCCGTGATAATTGATAAACGGCATTTGTCTCATTGTCATTCGTCTCTTACCGCTGAATCAAGTGGGAAAGTTATCAGTTACTTGGGGATATGGGTTGTGCTCGAGTACTGGTTAAACTTTCAGAATCCCAGGAAACAGTGATAAGGTTAACTGATCGTCTGTTATCCTTCGGTAGCATAAAAATGACGCTCAATATTCAAATAATCAATCAATCAATCAATCAATCAATCAATCAATATAACATTTGTCACAGTGTTGATTATATTCCGGCTACCGGTGTTGCGCAGTTAATGTAGTTAAAGCTAGGTAATCTGGTTATCATAACAGTTTTATATGATATCGGAGTCTTTGTATATATACACATAAAATCCCTCATTGTATTTAATATTCAATAAAATATTGAAATTATTTAAGTTCATTTTGAAATTATACTACCAAGACTTTACACTGTATATAGCAATACCAGGTTAGGCTGAGTTACTTAACTTTTGACAATTAATTGTAAAGTCTAGGTTATAAAACTGTCCATTTGCTTTCGAGTTTAAGGAGAGTCTACAAAAATGGAGCCAAGTATTCTTGTCCAAATTGTCCACATATGTACATATAATCCATGTTAATTATATATTATATATTCTACATTATTATAATGTAACTGAACAAATGTGTGTCACGTGAGAATGTGAATATATGTGCTATTCGTTTACTGTCATTTAATGAAAAACTATCGTATTGTAATTTGAATTGAATAACTATTAATGAAACGCCATATGTTGTTCATCCTAGTACAAATAGTTTAATTTTACTCGGAAGTAATATATTGATAATAATTATTTTAAAAAAAACAACAGCGATTATAATATTATATTGGATAAAAGATTAGTTGTTTCAACTTATATTTTTTATACACAGGTATATTCTCATTTAAATTATATATCTGTATAATTGAAGCTTAACTGCACTTTCTCAATCATAAAACATAAAACAACAAAAAAATCAGTAATTTAAGTAAATATGTTGAATTATTATTAATACTCAAAAATTAGACTAATGTGTGAATGTCGTGATGAACATCTCTCATATATGTATTTGTTTTGTTTTTTTATATTTTTTTAAATATTATACTTTACTCCACTGTCACTATGTATATATATATGTGTATCCTCACGTGGTTAATAGCTCATAGGGATTTTGAAAAATAAAAGATATAAACACGAAACAATAAAACTATTTAAAAAAACAGTTTTATACATCATTGTACATATGATGAAACGTCAATAAACTGTATATACCAATATGAAGTTGTTATTATTTATTTATAAATAAACAAGTCGGTACAATGACAGAGTTTGTTCTGTATGTAAAAATCATTAAATATTTTGCAGTTAAATACTTTACTGTGATACACTTTCTGATACTGAAATAGAATTCAATAGTAAAACAATATCCGTTACCGTTATACTATTTAATTTTCAAAAAATATCAAACACCAGGATGCTATGTAATTATGGTACAATATATAATAACAATATACCATATTATTATGGTACAATATACAATAACGGTATACCATATAATTATGGTACAATAGCCAATAACGGTATACCATATAAGAATGGTACCATATACAATAACCGTATGCCATATAAATGAGGTAACATATACAATAACGGTATACCATATAATTATGGTACACTATCCAATAACAATATACCATATAATTATTGTACAATATACAATAACGGTTTACCATATAATTATGGTACAATATCCAATAACGGTATACCATATAATTATGGTACAATATACAATAACGGTATACCATATAATTATGGTACAATATACAATTACGGTAAACCATATCATTATGACGGTACAATATCCAACAACGGTATACTATATAATTATGGTACAATATCCAATAACGGTATACTATACAATTATGATTCAATATCTAATAACGGTATACCACATCATTATGACGGTACAATATCCAACACCAGGATGCTATATAATTATGGTACAATATCCAATAACGGTATACTATATAAATATGGTACAATATCCAATAACGATACACCATATCATTTTGACGATACAATATCCAACAACGGTGTATTTTATAATAATGGTACAATATCCAATAACGGTATACCATATCATTTTGACGGTACAATATCAAACAACGGTATACTAAATACTAAAGGTACAATATCAAATAACGGTAAACCATATCATTATGACGGTACAATATCCAACAATGGTTTACTATAGTATAATGGTACATCATCAAATAACGGTATACTAAATAATTATGGTACCATATCCAATAACGGTTTACTATATAAATATGACAGTACGATATCCAATAACGGTATACTATACAATTATGATAGTACAATATGCAATAACTGTACACTATGTAATTATGAAATTACAATATCCAATAACTGTATACTATATAATTATCACAGTACAATAGCCGATAACGGTACACTATATAATTATAGTAAACTATCCGATACACCTATTCAATATAATAATAGTATAATATCCGATACCGCTTTACAATATAATAACAGATCAATATCCAATAACGGTACATGTTATAATTATAGTACAATATCCGATACCGCTATACAATATAATAATAGTACAATATCCGATACCGCTGTACTATATAATAACAGAAAAATATCCAATATACAACATAATTATGACGGTACAATATCCATTAACGGTATACTATATATATGGTACAATATCGAATAACGGTATACTATATAATTATGGTACAATATCCAATAACGATAAACTATATAATTATGGTACACTATCCAATAACGGTACACTATTCAATTATAAGAATACAATATTCAACAACGGTATACTATAAAATTATGACTGTACAATATCCATTTATGGTATACTATATATTTATGGTACAATATCCAATAACGGTAAACTATATAATTGTAGTACAATATCCATTAACGGTACACTATTTAATTATAAGAGTACAATATTTAATAGCGGTATACTATATAATTATGACAGTACAATATTCAATAACGTTATACTTCATAATTACGGTACAATATCCAATACCGGTAAATTATAAAATTATAGTACAATATCAAATAACAGTATACTATATAATTATGAAATTACAATATCCAATAACAGTACACTATATTAACTATGAAATTACAATATCCAATAACGGTATTCTATATAATTATGAAATTACAATATCCAGTAACAGTATACTATATAATTATCACAGAACAACATCCAATAACGGTACACTATATAATTATAGTACAATATCCAATAACGGTATACTATATAATTATGGTACAATATCCAATAACTGTAAACTTTATAATTATGGTACAATATCCAATAGCTGTACACTATTTAATTATGACAGTACAATATCCAACAACGGTATACTATATAATTATGACAGAACAATATCCAATAACGGTATACTATATAATTATGACAGAACACTATCCAATAACGGTATACTATATAATCATGGTACAATTTTTGATACCGGTATACTATATGATTATTGTACAATATTTAATACCACTTTGCTGTATAATTATGGTACAATATCCGATACCGCTATAATATCCGATACCGCTATACTATATAATTGTAGTACAATATCCGATACCGGTATACAATATATCATTAGTACAATATCCGTTACCGCTATACTATACAATTACAGTAAATATCCATTACCGGTATACTATATAATTATAGTACAATATCCGTTACCAGTATACTATATAATTATAGTACAATATCAGATATCGCTATACGATATAATTATAATACAATATGTAATTATAGTGCAATATTCAATAACGGTATACAATATAATTATGGTAAAATATCCGATACCGGTATACTATATAATTATAGAACAATATCAAATAACGGTATATTACAATTATAGTTCAATATCCAATAACGGAATACTATATAATTATAGTACAATATTCGACACCGCTATACTCTATGATCATAGTACAATATCCGATACAGCTATACTATATAATTATAGTACAATATCCGAGAGCGGTATACTTTATAATCATGACGGTACAATATCGTATGACGATATACAATATAATTATGACAGTACAATATCCAATTACGGTACACTATATTATCATAGTACATTATCCGATACTGGTATACAATATAATTTTAGTACAATATCCGATACCGGTATACAATATCATTATGATACAATATCCATTAACGGTATACTATATAATTATGGTTCAATATCCAATAACGGTAAAGTAAAAAATTATAGTACAATATCCGATACCGGTGTACTATATAACCATACTACAATGTCCGATACCCGTTAATGTATAATTATAGTACAATATCCGATACAGGTAAACAATATAATTATGATACAATATCTGATACCGGAATACTATATACTTATGGTGAAATATCCAATAACGGTATACAGTATGATTATAGTACAATATCCAATAACGGTTATCAATATAATTATAGTACAATATCCGATAATGGTATACTATATAATTATGGTTCAATATCCGATACCGGTATACAATATAATTAAAGAATAATTATCCAATAATGGTATACAATATAATTATAGTACAATAGCCAATAACCGTATACTTTATAATTATGGTACAATATCCGATACCGGTATACTATATAATTATAGTACAATATCCAATAACGGTATACTATATAATTATAGTACAGTATTCGACACCGTTATACTATATACTCATAGTACAATATCCGATACCGCTATACTATATAATCATGACGGTACAATATCCTATGACAATATACAATATAATTCTGACAGTACAATATCTAATAACGTTACACTATATAATTATAGTACAATACCCGATACCGGTATACAATATAATATTAGAACAATATCCGATACCGGTATACAATATCATTATGATACAATATCCAATAACGGTTTACTATATAATTATGATACAATATCTAAAAACAGTATACAATATAATCATAGTATAATATCCAACAACGATATACAATAGAATTATGGTACAATATCCAATAACGGTATACTATAAAGTTATGGTTCAATATCCAAGAACGGTAAAGTGAAAGATTATAGTACAATATCCGATACAGGTATACAATATAATTATGATGCAATATCCGATAATGATTATATTATAGTATATATAATTATGGTACAATAGCCAGTAACCGTATACAATATAATTATGGTATAATATCCGATACCGGTATACTATATGATTATAGTACAATATTCAATAATAGTATACTGTATTATTATGGTACAATATCCGATACCGGTATATCATATAATCATAATACAATATCCAATACCGGTATACTATATAATTATGGTACAATATCCGATACCGTTATACTATATAATTATAGTTAAATATCCGATACCAGTATCCTATGTAATTATAGTAAAATATCCTATACAGGTAAACAATTTATTAAAAGTACAATATCCGTTACCGCTATAAAATATAATTATAGTACAATAACCAATAACGGTATGCTATATATTAATAGTACACTATCTGATCCCGGTATACTATATAATCATATTACAATATCAGTTACCAGTATACTATATAATTATGGTACAATATCCGATACCGGTATACTATATGATTATAGTATAATATCCGATATCGGTATACATTATATTAAAAGTACAATATCCGATACTGGTATACTATATAATCATAGTACAATATCCGATACCGGTAAACAATTTATAATTAGTACAATATCCTTTACCGCTATACAATATGATTAAAGTACAATTATCCGATACCGGTATAATATATAATTATGGTACAATATCCAATAACGGTATATTATATAATTAAAGTATGTCATCCGATACCAGATTATTATATTATTATAGTACAATATCCGATACTGGTTTACTATATAATCATAGGAAAATATCTGATACCGTTTAATGTATAATCATAGTACAATATCCAATACCGGTACACTATATAATCATAGTTCAATATCCGAAACCGGTATACTATATAATTATGTCGCAATATTCAATAACGATACACAAGATGATAATAGTACAATATCCAATAACGGTATACAATAAAATTATAGCACAGTATTCGATAACGGTACACAATATAACTTTGGTACAATATCCAATACCGGTATCCAATAACAGTATACAACATAATTAGGATACAATATCCGATACCGGTATCCAAAAAAATTTAGGTACAATATCCGATTCCAGTATACTATATAATTATAATACAATATCCGAGACCGGTATACTTTATAATTATAGTACAATATCCGTTACCGGTATACTATATAATCACAGTACAATACAGATACCGGCTAATGTATAATTATAGTGCACTATCCGATACCGGTATACTATAAAATTATAGTACAATATCCGATACCGGTATACTATATAATTATTGTACAATATCCAATAACGGTATACAATATAATTATAGTACAATATCCAATAACGGTATACAATTAAATTATAGTACAATATCATGTAACCATATACTATATAATCATGGCACAACATCCAATACCGGTATACTATATGATTATGGTACATTATTTGATACCGGTAAACGATACAATTATGGTACAATTTACAATACAGGTATGCTATATAATCATAGTACAATATCCGTTATGGGTATATTATATAATCATGGTACAATATCCGATACCGGTATACTATATAATTATAGTACAATATCAGATACCGTTATACTATATAATCATAGTACAGTATCCGTTATCGGTATATTATATGATCATGGTACAATATCTGATACTTGTATACTATATAATAATAGTACAATAAACGATACCGGTAAATAATATATAATTAGTACAATATCCTTTACCGCTTTACAATATGATTAAAGTACAATTATCCGATACCGGTATAATATATAACTATGATACAATATCCAATAACGGTATACTATATAATTAAAGTATGATATCCGATACCGGTATACTATATAATTATAGTACAATAACCGATACTGGTTTATTATATAATCATAGGATAATATCTGATACCGGTTAATGTATAATTATAGTACAATATCCAATACCGGTATACTATATAATAAAAGTTCAATATTCGAAATCGGTATACTTTATAATTATGGTGCAATATCCAATAACGATATACAATATAATTATAGCACAATATCCAAAAACGGTATACATTATAATTATAGCACAATATCCGATAACGGTATACAATAAAACTTTGGTACAATATCAAATACAGGTATACTATATAATAATAGTACAATATCCAATAACAGTATAAAATATAATTATGATACAATATCCGATACCGGTATACAATGTAATTTAGGTACAATATCCGATTCCAGTTTACTATATAATTATAGTACAATATCCGATACCGATATACTATATAATAATAGTACAATATCCGATACCGGTATACTATATAATCACGGTACAATACAGATACCGGTATACTATATAATTATTGTAACGGTATACAATAAAATTATAGTACAATATCCGATACCGGTTTACTATATAATTATAGTACAATATCCGATACCGGTTTACAATATAATTATAGTACAATATCATATAACCATATACTATTTAATTATGGAATAATATCCAATACTGGTATACTTTATTTTTATGGTACATTATTCGATACCGGTAAACGATATAATTATGGTACAATATCCGATACCGGTATGCTATATAATCATAGTACAATATCCGTTATCGGCATATTATATAATAATGGTACAATATCCGATACCGGTATAGTATATAATTATAGTACAATATCCGATACCGATCAACATTATATTAATAGCACAATATCCTAGTATACTAAATAATTATAATACAATAAACGATACCGGTATACAATATAATTATAGTACAATATCCAATAACGCTATACTATATAATAATGGAACAATATCTGATACCAGTTTTCAAAATAATTATGGTACAATTCCGATATCGGTATATGATTATAGTATAATATCCGTTACCGGTATATAATTATAGTACAATATCCAATAACGGTATATTATATAATTATAGTACAATATCCGATACCTGTAAATGTATAAGTATAGTACGAAATCCGATACTGGTATACTACGACTATATAACTATGGTACACTATGCGTTACTGGTATATGATGTTAGAAGATATACGATACTGGTGTACTACTAAAATACAATATACAATACTGGTGTGCTACTGAAATACAATAGACGATACTGATGTAATGTTGAAATACAAAATATCTAATAGGTATACTACTGAAATACAATATACGATACTTATGTGCTACTAAAAAACAATATACAATACTGGTGTACAACTGAAATACAATATACAGTACTGGTGTGCTACTGAAATACAATAGGCAATACTGGTGTACTACTGAAATACAATATACCATACTGGTGTTCTACTGAAATACAATATACAATACTGGAATGCTACTGAAAAACAGTATACAATACTGGTGTGCTAAAGAAATACGATATCCGATACTGGTGTACTATTGAAATACAATATCCGATACTGGTATGCTACTGGAATACAATATACGATACTGGTGTACTACTGAAATACAATATACGATTCTGGTGTACAGCTGAAATACAATATATGATACTGGTGTGCTACTGAAATACAATATACAATACTGGTGTACTACTGAAATACAATATACAATACTGGTTATCTTCTGAAATACAATAGACGATGCTGGTGTATTTTTGAAATACAATATACACTACTGGTGTACTGCTGAAATATAATATACAATACTTGTGTGCTACTGAAATACAATAGACGATACTGGTGTACTACTGAAATACATTATACAATACTGTTGTACTACTGAAATACAATACCCTATACTGGTATGCTACTGGAATACAATATACGATACTGGTGAACTACGGAAATACAATATATGATACTGGTGTACTACTGAAATACAATATACAATACTGGTGTGCTACTGAAATACAATATACGATACATGTGTGCTACTGAAATACAATATCCTATACTGGTATGCTACTGGAATACAATATACGATACTGGTGAACTACTGAAATACAATATATGATACTGGTGTACTACTGAAATACAATATACAATACTGGTGTGCTACTGAAATACAAAATCTAATACTGGTATACTATTGAAATACAATAAACACTTCTGGTATACTACTGAAATTCAATATACAATACTGGTGTACTAAAGAAATATGATATCCGATACTGTTGTACTACTGAAATACAATATCCGATACTGGTATGTTACTGGAATACAATAACCAATACTGGTATACTATATAATTTTAATACAATATCAGATACCGTTATACTATATAATCATAGTACAATATCCGTTATCAGTATATCATATAATGATGGTACAATATCCAATACCGGTAAACATTATATTAATAGCACAATATCCGATACTAGTATATTATATAATTATAGTACAATATCCAATACCGGTATACTATATAATAATGGAACAATATCTGACACCAGTTTTCAAAATAATTATGGTACAATATCCGATACCGGTATATGATTATAGTACAATATCCAAAACCGGTATATAATTATAGTACAGTATCCAATAACGGTATATTATATAATTATTATACAATATCCGATACCGGTATACAATATAATTATAGTACAATATTCGATACCTGTAAATGTATAAGTATAGTACGAAATCCGATACTGGTATACTACGACTATATAATTATGGTACACTATGCGTTACTGGTATATTATGTTATAAGATATACGAAACTGGTGTACTACTTAAATACAATATACAATACTGGTGTGCTACTGAAATACAATAGACGATACTGGTGTAATACTGAAGTACAAAATACATTACTGGTATACTACTTAAATACAATATACGATACTTGTGTGCTACTGAAATACAATATACCATACTGGTGTACTACTGAAATACAATATACAATACTGGTGTGCTACTGAAATACAATAGGCGATACTGGTGTACTACTGAAATACAATATACCATACTGGTGTTCTACAGAAATACAATATACAATACTGGAATGCTACAGAAAAACAGAATACAATACTGGTGTGCTAAAGAAATACGATATCCGATACTGGTGTACTACTGAAATATAAAATCCGATACTGGTACGCTACTGGAATACAATATACGATACTGGTGTACTACTGAAATACAATATACGATACTGGTGTACAGCTGAAATACAATACGATACTAGTGTACTACTGATATACAATATACAATACTGGTGTGCTTCTGAAATACAATAGACGATACTGGTGTATTACTGAAATACAATATACATTACTGGTGTACTACTGAAATATAATATACAATACTGGTGTGCTACTGAAATACAATAGACGATACTCGTGTACTACTGAAATACATTATACAATACTGGTGTACTACTGAAATACAATATCCGATACTGGTATGCTACTGTACTGGAATACAATATACGATACTGGTGAACTACTGAAATACAATATACGATACTGGTGAACTACTGAAATTCAATATTCAATACTGGTGTACTACTGAAATACAATATACAATACTGGTGTACTACTGAAATACAATATACAATACTGGTGTGCTACTGAAATACAATATACAATACTGGTGTACTACTGAAATACAATATACAATACTGGTGTGTTACTGAAATACAATAGGCGATACTGGTGTACTACTGAAATACAATATACCATACTGGTGTTGTACAGAAATACAATATACAATACTGGAATGCTACTGAAAAACAGAATACAATACTGGTATGCTACTAAAATACAATATACAATACCGGTGTACTGCTAAAATACAATGTACGATACTGGTGTACTACTGAAATACAATATACAATACTGGTGTGCTACTGAAATACAATATACAATACTGGTGTACTCTTAAAATACAATATACAACGCTGATGTACTACTGAAATACAATATACAATACTGGTGTACTACTGAAATACAATATACGATACTGGTGTACTGCTGAAGTACAATATACGACACTGGTATACTATTAAAATGTTCTATCCGATACTGATAAACTATTAAAATACAATATTCGATATTGGTACATTACTGAAATACAATATCCGATACTGATGTACTTCTGAAATACAATATCCGATATTGGTAAACATCTGAAATACAATATACAATACTGGTGTACTACTGAAATACACTATCCGTTACTGGTATATTGAATAATTGCAGTACACTATTCGATACTAATGCAATACCCGACACTGGTATAATATTTTTAGATTAAACTTGCACAGCAGTATATTCTTTATAAATGGAGTATGGCACCACTTTCAATACATAGCCGGTTGTGATATTAAGTGACTCTAAGACATTGAGTAGAACTACAGGTGACGGGGAAATTTGCTGATTACAAGTTTAGTTCAAACTACCTTTGAATAATTGTATATTGGTATTTGGTGTCATAAACATACAACCGAATATAATTCAACGACTGTATTAGATTTATTCCCATGAGTTATATTTCAGAAAAAATGGATTTTGCTTTTATATTTGTGTATGGTACAATGTTGATTGTTTCCAGCTGCTTTACCATTTGCCAGTTAGTCAAGTATGATGGCATATTTCTGCTATCTTATAGTCAGATAAATATGTAGACTTTGACTAGATACTAACTAGACTAAATCGTGATAACCGCCATTGCTTATATTAGGGTATATAGAGGGGTGAGTTTGAGGTAAATGAGTTTATATACGAATACAATGAGAAAATTTCTTTTCTGATCCATAAACATTTGTTCAATACTTATTTATAGTTTGAGCTCTGACGTATTCAGCAAATTAGATCTGGTTCAATAAGGAGGATAGAAATTCTTAACAGACCCAACGGGACTCCAAAATGTTAGAAATTGTGAAATGTCAAAAGTTTTACTCTCAATAACCTTTCTGTCGAACATGTTCATATATAATATAAATTATTCTTACATTAGCAAGAGATATTAGAGATCCGGTAAATCAAGAGGATGTTATGTATTGTGACCATATAATGTTACTTACTTATACTAAGGAATGGTGGGGGTATTTATCGTTAAGACGACATCCAAAGACGGTTAATATTGTGAACTTTCAAAATATAATAGCAAGTAGAGCGTCGTCAAGCTGTCTTGGGCCTCTTGCTGATGTTGATCCTATATACAAAATAGGCAATAGGTTTGCAGTTTGAGTAAAGAACAACTTGTATCACTTTATATTAGTAAAGTGGCCCTTTGTGAACACATACGTTTCTATTGGTGTCCGACACTTTATCGTTTTCTACTCGTAATAGTTTTAATTTTGAACAAAAATATGTAATAATTTGAAACATTTTATCTGTATAACTTTGATATCAATATTGTTTAATTAATTGTAAATAAAAAAAAATGAAATGAAAGGTGACAGTCAAAACTAAACAATAGAAATCAGCTTATGTATCTTCAGTGTCGTCTGGTTCCGTTACTTAGTACGGCGGTGGTAAAGTATTTTACATTTTACAATATCTGATGGAAGGATCTAGTCTATCCCAGCACCTGATATCTCCCGAATCAGGTCTATTAACCACCAATGGAAAAGCAGGGAATTCTATGCCTGTCCCATAATTCATAGCAATGTTACGCTTACTAAATTATGACGTCATTTAAACCTTCCCTGAAGCAACTGTACAGTCAGCGTGCTCGTAACAATTGCTAGTTAACGGACCCAATCGGGAGAGCTGGGTTCATTCTACAGACTGTATAAGGATTGTTTACCAAAGCAAAAGAATAGCAAACTCGGTTTTATTGAGTATGTCCATTGAAAACACCCCTCACGATCCACTAGCACCAGTACGTACCCGTATTTTATTCCCGAGTAACACTAAGTTCCATTTTGGAAGTAATCAGAAAACGTAACAAAAACCGAGACACGTTATAACACCGTTCCAGTATAAGTCCATATTATTAAGACCATAACTACGGGGCGCCAAACGTGACTATATTTAGTGACATAAATATATATGCTGTTTGTAAATGTATATACGTTTAAGTAAAAAATATCATTGTTTATTCTTATGTGTATATGTTAAATTAATGTTGTACTTTGTAAATATGTTGAGGGCCTCAAGGAAGATTTAATTTATTCAAATCAGTTATCTCGTTAATAAAGTTCGTTTAAATAAATGTACGTTTGAGGCGAATATCGAATAATACATGTTGGTGTAAGAGTCCACACAAGATGAAACAAGGCTCTCTCTTATGTATATAAAACAAGAATTGTAATTCAGACATTTATTATCCAATTCGGCCATTTCATATATTATGGTTGTATAACTACTGTATATGTTTGGTTAAGGTCAATTAAACAAGAGCGAGTGTGAGGATGCACATAATGTCAGATAATTTTGTGTATAACAATAATACAAGGCCAATAAACCATTCGGTCATTTCCAGTAATTGTCAGAGATCAGCGTCAGTTTGGTAAATATATGTATGATATCATATAATTACTGTGTAGCTTTGGTGAAGATCCATTGAAAACTACGGTCGCTAGAATAAACATTCTAATGTAATTATTGACAATTCAAGGGTCATAACTCAGAAAATCAATATCTGATTTCTCTAGTTAAAAATGCCTTGGTCACGTCTCTGTGGTTCATCAGACATAAATTATAGTTTGTTGTTCTAACGGACCTGTACGGTGTTCCGTTAGGGCCATCGTGCTATCGCTTTGTCAACAAACATACGCGATGCCACGATAGCACGACGACACGATGGTGATGGCACGATAGTACGATAGCACGATGGTGATGGTACGATGACACGATGGTGATGACACGATAGCACGATGACGATGACGCAATGACACGATGGTGATGAAGCGATGCCACGATAGTACGATGACATGACGCGTCATCGTCATCGTGCCATCGCACCATCACCATCGTGCTATCGTACTATCGTGCCATCACCATCGTGTCATCGTGCTATCGTAGCATCGCTTTCCTGCATTTAAGTGGGATTATTATAATAGTATAGGAAGTGATAGTTATGTCTATATATTAAAATATGTACATGTTAGTCATTCAACTCGTTTTGTGTTGATGTGTTTAAATATGCAAATTACTGCAACATTGTAGTTTGATGAGAAACTGTGTATAGCCTTCTTCTCTTCTTCTCCTTCTTTTTCTCCTTCTTCTTCTATAACTAGAAATGGAAAATCAAGGGGAACGCTTACTCGTGTACTTTATTTTAACACGACAATGAATATATATATATATATATATATATATATATATATATATATATATATACATGTATATAATACAATAATTAATGTATTAAAATGAATTCCAGAGTTTTCGCAGTGAATTACTTAATAAAATATCCATATTGAAATAGTGATATGATTATAAATGATGTTGCTGCTGTTTCCTGTCATAATATAAACCGATGTGGTGGTTTAGTTGTCTAGAAGGTCTTGGGTTCGGCATGATACCCAACATGTGCCAGCACTGAACAGTTGTTAAAAATGACAATAAACACCCAACAATACAATACAACGTATACATGTATTAAAATATCACTTGAACACAGAACTTGTTCACTCTTCTCTTACCATTTGATTGTTGAGTTGAGTATTTAGCGTAAGTGTTATGCCATCGAGAGCTAACAGACGATCAGAGGGTCGTGGATTTGATCCTCCGCCACAGTTATGTGTGAGACGGACACTATATCCGTATATGCTTAATACTGTTTCTACCCAGGAATATACCGAACGTGATTTGTTATAATAACTTGTGTCACAATCAAAGTGAAATAAATACATTTTAGGTAGTTATTAACAGACGATCAGTTAAACTCATTTGCGCAACTAACTGATATCTTTCCCGTTTGAAACAGTATAAGAAATAATCAATTTGGACGACTTGTCTTTTGATGGGATGAGTTGTCTATAAATAGGGGACAAATTGTCTCGAAACTTGTCTCAAAATGTGAGACGAGTTGACTTTGGCACGACTTGTCCATAACTCTTTTGAAACAGTGGTGAGAGACGAATGACAATGAGACTGATAGTCGTTTATCAGTTGTCACGGAGAATGTGTTGTAGATTACTGGCGGGTATTCAAACGCATGGCACCTGAATTGACAGTCAGACATGCTACCAGCTGATCGAACAGGGCCCGTCTTTACCATTTATGACCAATCCACTTCAGTGCTCACTACATGAAATTAAAATATTATTTTACATGAAGCAAAGATTTACTTTTTATTTACTACACATATGAGTTAAGTTTGATAATATGTGGATATCATTATGGGGTCTAATGTCATTTTCAACATTTAACATAATCATCAATGGTATATCCAGTGGTACTGTTGGAGGAATGTATCAGAATAAATCTGAGTAGAAACACCGTTCTTCTACAAGACATTGTGGTCAATGGACGGCAGTGCCTTGGATCACTCGGACAAGGAGGACCCACTTTATTGATAAAATAGTGAACATTGGAATAATGTCGTTCCGATAAATTGAACTAAAAAGATCATTGAAACTTTAATGATAAAGTTTGTTTATACTATTCTTTGTAAATGGGATAGATGCTTTCTAACTGTCGAGTAAGCAAACCGAGTATCGAGTAAGGACAGTCGAGTTAGGAGATCGAATGTCGAGTAAGAAAATCAAATGTCGAGTAAGAAAGTCGAGTGTCAAGTAAGAAAATATTGAAAGACGAGTAAAAAAGTCGATTGTCGAGTGTCGAGCAAGAAAGTCAAAATACTTATATATATGTTAAGTTTATTGGTCTAATGATTATTTAAATCAGCATGATCACAAGTCATTATGAAAATAAACTATTCAAAAAGGTCAAATATTTAAAATAATTTTTTTTTATAAAAAATGATGTTGTTTTACTGCTTTTTATTACAAAAACAATACTTAGCTGTAAATTAAACTATTTTATATAAAGAGACACTGATAAGCAATGAATGTTATATCCATGATGGGGTACCAAGACAGAGACAGAGACAGAGACCTAATATATCCGTTAAATTGGCCAGAGTTTGTTTACAAAACAAATTCTCTGCTGTTGGTATAACCCAAAATAATTCAAATAAATAACTGAGTTTTTCATTTATATGACATTAATTTAAAAACAAAATAAATATTGTTAAATGTGAGGTAGATTTTTTGTTGAAAGCCATGAACGTTTCTTCCTTATTTTGAACCCACATAACAGTTTTGAATGACAGAGAAAACTGCAGACTTCTCTTACAAAAAAGTAAGGTATGTGAAACAAGTGTTTCTTTAATATGTTCAGTTGGAATTTAAATAGGAGGTCTAACTGTTGGGTTTAAAAAATGAGTGTCGAGTTGAAAGTCAAATGCTGAGTGTCATGTAAGAAAATCGAGTGTTGATTAACAAAGTCGAGTGTCGAGTCAGAATATAGAAATCCATCATGAGAGTTCTTGTATAATAGAAAAATCTCACCCTCTGGGTGACAAGACTCTGCCAAGTTCCCCTGCACCAATTTTGACCCACATATCACGTAATGCGCATTGACTGAAATATGAGGATGTAGTTCCGCAAGAATTGCAATATACAAAACACAGAAATTTTGCTAAGTGTTAAGGCAATAAAACTGCATGGAATTAAGTATGTCACCTGAAAACTGTGGAAGTAATTCACATGTAACAGTTGTTGATGGACCGACTGACCAACCAACCGCCAAACGGATGGGCGGACGAACGGACGGACGTTCTTACGAGAGTGATGTTATGAGGTTAGGTCTTTATCTCTTATAAAGTCATATTTTTATTTCATAAAACAAAACAAAACCTCGTTTCTTCCTAACCCAAATATCACAAACCTTGAGATCTAGTCCTATTGTTACTAATAAGAAATGAAAATTGGTAAAAAAAATAAAAGAAAAATGCGTTAAATAATGGAATTAACCCCACAATAGCATTCTGTACAGGTATGACATTGTGGGGTTAATGAACCCCAGTTAATGTTTTAACAAAGCAAACTGAACTGAACCCGACAATGGCAGTCTTTACTCACAAATAATTCCTTAACACAGACAGACGGACGGACGGACGGACGGACGGACGGACGTTCTCACGAATGGGTATGTAAGTGGCTTCTTTGCGTCAATCGTATACTTGTGTGACTAAATTTTAGAAATTTTAGCCACGTAAAAGAAAAAAGCCACATAAAAGCCGTTTTTAAGTGGCTACAAACAGCCACGTAATTATTTTTCAACTGATTTTCAACTGTCCATAAAAATTACTAACCCTAAACCTTAGACACTTAACTACCGCTCTGTGTGTACAGACGGACGGACGGACGGACGGACGGGCGTTCTGCTGGAAGTGTAGTTGTGGGGTGAGGTTTTGATATGTTATAAAACATCTTTTTCTTCAGAAAACAAAACAAAAACTATTTTCTTTCTAACCCTAATATCACAAACCTTGAGATCCAACCCTAATGACACTAAAAAAGAATGAAAAAAGGTGAAAAAAAAGTAAAAGAAAAATGTGAAGAAAATTAAATTAACCCCACAATGCCATTTGCACGGGTATTCGCACTTGTGGGGTGAACATTTCACCTATTAACCCCGAATACTTGAATCCATGATGTATTCCATTATTTACTTTTTTGCGCATGTCTTACAGGAAGGCGATGCCACGATAACACTATGACACGATGGTGATGGCACGATGACGATGACGCGATGACACAATGACACGATGGTGATGGTACGATGACACGATGGTGATGACACGATGGCACGATGACGATGACGCGATGTAATATCGCGTCATCGTCATCGTGCTGTCGTAGCATCGCTTCATCACCATCGTGTCATCGTCATCGTGCTATCGTGTCATCACCATCGTGTCATCGTACCATCACCATCGTGCTATCGTACTATCGTGTCATCACCATCGTGTCACCGTGCTATCGTGGCATCGCGTATGCTTGTTAACAAAGCGATAGCACGATGGCCCTAACGGAACGCCGTAGGCCTGTGCTACTGTCTGCGAACCGGTATTAAAGACATTCAGTGACTATTTTTTGAATGTATAGTTTTGTCCACCATATAATTGGTTTGAATGTAGAGTTTTGATCACCATATAATTGATTTGAATGTAGAGTTTCCCCCCCCCCCATATAATTGGTTTGAATGTAGAGTTTTGGTCCCAATATTTTAGGCTGCAGTGTAGAGTTTGTGCCTATGTTTTGAAGTTTACAGGGCACATATGTACCCATTTTCAGGCCAAGTGAACTTTCAAGTAGATTAAATCTTGATCAACAATTTTAAACACATGTTGCAGGAAATAGATCAAGATCTAGTCTTGTTTTGTAGAGAATTTCATTGTGCAAAGAGTGAATATTAATTTGTTTTCTTGAAATAAAGACAACAGAGTTGTCCCCTAACCAAAAAAATAAAATAAATAAAAACTGAGCTGAAATTATGCTTTTATGGTAGGCCTAGTTTACACTCATATAAAGTTTCATGGGCAGTGGTGAAGCTGCCTTTATGCCACAGCGCCAGGGCTTACGCACTATTTGACTTTTTATTCATCATAACATCTCATGGAAATGCCCCCAGAATGTAGGAAATGTAAAAGTAAAGTAAAGCCTTTTGTTTATGATAGTGTCACCCCTATTGAAAGGACCAGTCACACTGGGCTTATGAGACACATTTAATGCTGTAAACAGTTACTTCCTGAAAGCTATCATTGCCAGGCGTCGGGCTGTTACCCGTCAATTCAACTAGCTGCTGGGTCAGCAACCAGCCACATCAGAACAAATCCAAGTGCTTCCTGGTGGCTGGGATTTGAACCATTGACTTCCCACATCCTAAGCCGATGCCTTAACCACTAGGCCACAGAAGACGGTTCCTTATCAAAAGTGTTCGAGGTGATATGGCGATGGGTACAATTGATACCGATTGGTAGTGTTTACTGAGATATGAGCATACCTAAAACCAAAGAAGCTAAGCCAACGCTGAGAGGGGGCTGGTATGATAGCTCTCCCTTTTTTTTAAAAATAGAGCTAACAATCATTTAAATAAAACACCAAGATCAGGTTCAGGTGATATACATGCTATAATAATAATAATAATAATAATAATAATAATAATAATAATAATAATAATAATAATAATAAAAACAAAAAAACAATATAATAATATTATCATTAATATCATAATATTGATAATAATTATAGTAATAATAGTAATATCTTTATTTTAAGAAGGTATATAAAATTATCTCCAATTATGGTGAAACAATCCTTAATGAATATTGGTATATAAACATTAGACTTTATATCTAAACCATAGCTTGTAATTTGCAATCTGGTCAAGGTGTACATTGTTAGCCTCTCAGTATTTCCTAATTTACTCTCCTTGACAATTACTTGTCTTTTACTTGTCAACAATAGGCGGCCTACATTACCGCAGGACATCCTGCAGCCTGGTCAAGATCTACATTATTAGCCTCTGAGTCCATATATAACTTTGTTAATAATGTGTATTTTACAGAGCAAATATTCTGCATAAAAGCTGATTTACAATGAGTGTTTATGTGACTACTAGTGTCTTGCAAGTGATGCATGTCCTTGTTTAAATACTAAATTGTTTTGTTTTAAATTTATTTATTTTCTCTCGATTGTGAAACAAAGTAACAACTTTGGATAAAATCACTCAAAGTCTTCCTAGGTAGAAGAAGTATCAAGCATATGTGGATAAAGTGGCTTGCTCAAGGACACCATACATAACCATGACAGGGGATTGAACATGATCAAGGGTCTACCACTTGACCATGTGCTCCACACTTTATTGTGGTGCATGTCCATGTTTATAGTCCATTGTGGTGTGTTTTGTATAAATGGATCTAAAATGTATTTGTATTGTATATAAAGTAGGAGCCTGCGTTTGAGTTTATCAGCCATGAATGTGATAAAGAAAAACTTTCAAATCCATTGACAAGCCAAAGGCAGGGAGCTATTCTGATCGCTTTTTGACTATCCTTTGTCCGTCTGTTTGTACACACAAATAGTTAATGAAATGTTAAGGGTTAGTAATAGGGTTCCTTCGTGGCCGAGTGGTCTAAGGTGCCGTCTCAAAAGCACTCTCATCGCTAAGGTTGTAGGTTCAGGTCCCATTCGCTCCAAAAACTTTATGTGGGTAATTACCTTTGTGTTAATAATTACTGTTGTGTTGGTAATTTCTGTTACTTGGCTACATATCCTTGCATCAACTTTGTGTAATGAAAGTCACATTTGTTTAATAAACATCTTCCCTGAAGTGGCTAATGACGGATTTTTACCAAATTTGGAGTGATGCATTGATTCATGAAGCTCTCAACTTTATTCAAATTATGACCCATAGGTCACATGTGCCCTGTAAACTTAAAAACATAGGCATCTACATTGCAGTCTAAAATATGGTCAAATCTCTACATTCAAACAAATTATACAGGGGTCAAAACTCTACATTTAAACAAATTATATAGTGGTAAAAACTCTACATTCAAACAAATTATATAGGAGTCAAAACTCTACATTCAAACAAACCATATAGGAGTCAAAACTCTCCATTTAATCTAAATAAAACTGTGTCTGCACAATGGCATAATCTCTTTCCTAGTCTGGAGTTCCTAGGCAAGAGGGGATTGAACCCTGGATTAAACAAGGGCTCAGAAGTATGTATTACGGTCCAGAAAGGAGTGTCAAAACTCTACATAATATGTCCAAAAATAATGGTCAAAATGGCGGCACATATGTTCTAACCAATATATAGGGAGTGTGAACCCCCCCCCCCCACCCCCCACCCCCCATGGTATTATGGTGAATACAATTTAAACCAGTATAAAAAAAAAATATATTGTCTGGCATATTTGCTAAACATGCTTTAATACGAACTGTATTTTGTGAGCTGTACTACATACGTTCACCTGTAAGCTGTTTTTCATATGCTCACCTGCAAGCTGTACTACATAAGCTCCCTTGTAATCTGTATTACATAAGCTCACCAGCAAGCTATACTTCATAAGCTCACTTGTAATCTGTACTACATAAGCTCTACAGCAAGATGTACTACATAAGCTCACCTGCAAGCTGTACTACATAAGCTCATTGTAATCTGTACTACATAAGCTCACCAGCAAGCTGTTCTACATAAGCTCACCTGCAAGCTGTACTACATAAGCTCACTTGTAATCTGTACTACATAAGCTCACCTGCAAGCTGTACTACATAAGCTCACTTGTAATCTGTACTACATAAGCTAACCAGCAAGCTGTGCTACATAAGCTCACTTGTAATCTGTACTACATAAGCTCACCAGCAAGCTGTACTACATAAGCTCACTTGTAATTTTTACTACATAAGCTCACCAGCAAGTTGTACTACATAATCTCACCTGCAAGCTGTACTACATAAACTCACTTTAAATCTGTACTATATAAGCTCACCAGCAAGCTGTACTACATAAGCTCGCCTGCAAACTGTACTACATAAGCTCACCTGTTAGCTGTACTACATAAGTTCACCTATAGGCTGTACTACATAAGCTCACCTGCAAGCCTTCAGCTCGGGATAATTACAATCATAAACCCGAAAGCACATGCCCCCACTCCCTGCCTCCAACCCCCTAAAGTCACATATTTTATTAAAATCCAATATATTTTTACTGAAAAACATCCAGACTTTGTATTGCACCCTCTTAGTTGGCCCCCTCTAAACTGAAATCCTAGATATGCCACTGATTACTAAATATAAAATCAAAGTATAAAGGGTAGGATTGCTAGTACCGGTAGATGTTATAAGTCGTTGTATATTGAAAAGCGTTGCTTTCAACCCAACATTTTTTCACGCTGTCACACTTAAGTATCATGTCACATGGTATGGTACCCCATCCAGTCACAGTATACTGACACTGACCTCAAATATCGAATTAATACAGGCTACAGTTAAAGTAGTTTGTGTTTTGGAAATTATTATGCTCATCGACTTACAGTTGAATTCTATTTATATCTAATGTCCACATTATGTTTTAATAACGTATACATAGCTCTCTAGTAAAGGGAGGTAATGTCCACATTGTGTTTCAATTACGTATACATAGTTCTCTAGTAAAGGGAGGTAATGTCCATATTATGTTTCAATAACGTATACATATTTCTCTAGTAAAGGGAGGTAATGTCCGATGGGTTGTAAATTAGCTAGACAGTGTTCTTGAATATATAATTTCAAAACAATTTAAATTGTAAATTGATAATTTGGTAGTAATTATTGAAAATAATACAGATATTAAAATAACATCTCTTTATTATCGATTATGATCTATTAAGTTTAATAACAAGTATCAACACTGTGCAAATAAATAACCACACTAAAGATAATCATTCAACCAAAGTTTCAATCAACAACACTGGTCTGTGTTAAGCACATCAGGAGGTTTTCGATACCAAGCTAGCATAATTTATCTAATTTACAATAAACAATTGTTTCATCAATATGTTCGCTCTCCTCATATGCTATGATTTCTTCTCCAAGTAATTTCAGTTCCTTCCGGTATCAATTTTAAACGTTGACTTAACCTTTTTCATGTCCGATTCGCATTGACTTAACCTTTTTCATGTCTGATTTGCAAAACTAGTTTAGTTGTGTCCCTTTTGGATAGGAATCATTAATGTTGTTGTTACTATTTTGTTTGTTGTTGTTGTTGAAGCTGATAATGATGATGATAGTGGTGGTGGTGGTAGTTATGATGATGATGATGGTAAGGGTGGTGATGATGAGGATGGTGATAATGATGGTGATAATGATGATGATAATGATGTTGTAGTGTTGATGGTGTTTGTGATTCTATCATATCATCACCTTTAAGTTTATGTTCCATTGGTGACTTTTCGAATAAAGGGCGATAATTTTACCCATATGTAGAGATGGGTGTGCTGGTTCCCAGGAAAGAGTGATTAGGTAAACTGTTCATCTTTTAATCCTTAATGACAAAATTATGACGCTAAATAAATCAAACCAACTTAGTTTCTTCAATATTGCTCATATTGTAAATACATGTACTTGGTTTATCCAGAGGCATTTACACACTAAAGGGAATATATCAGGATTTTTTAAAAATTTTGAAATTGGCTCAAAACTTTTTTTCCAATTCAACATGACCTTAATATGCTCAATGACCCTATATTTCTAAAAGGATATCTATTTAAACATGTAGAAATGATATATTAAAAAGGGGTTTCTAACTTGGGCTATATGCCTAGGTTAGACTAAAAAGAAATTTCCCGCTTAAAAGTGCAACATATTTTAAGTGATATTAAATGAGAGTCACCTGATTTAATTTTGATTTCAAGTTGATCCGTTATACACGTGCAATCTAGAAGCGTACGCCACATTTTTTTAAAGAGTAGATCTGCCATTGATACAGGTTTACACACAGTAAAATTATTTCATCTTAATAAGATTTAGAATGACGTGAAACAGTATTTAAAGCAACACATCCACGTTTGAACTTTTAAAAAAAAAATTTAATTGAGTTATGAGCACATTTCCCATACAAACATATGATCAATTAGCTGTATATGAGCATACAAACACAATCCGGAACAAAATGATGCCCAAATTATAATGCGTGACGAACACTTTATAAAACAAGCGTGTAACTCACCCGAGTCAAAAAAAATTGTCAAAATGACTTTCAAGGCAGGTAAAGTACACTACGCACTAAAACGTGAAGTTTTTTAATACAACTCGCATAATTCAATTTGAAGCCAAGTTGGAATCCTCGGCAATTTAAAAATAATTTATAAAGCGTTTGTCACGCTTTATAATTTGGACATCTTTTTTTATAATTCTAAAGTGTTCTGGATAGTGTTTGTTAGCACATATACCGCCCACTGACCATATATTTATGTATGGGAAATGTGCTCACAACTCAATTGAAAAACTTTTTAAAAAAGTTTAAACGTGGATGTGCTTTAAGAGCTATCTATTTTAAGAATGGGGATTTCGTTTCAAGTTTCAATGTATGATAATACTATTTTGTAAAATCTAATAAAACAATTTGCGCAAGAACATTTTTACGACTGCTTTTCTATGTTAGTCTCTATACATAATGTAAACAAATAAAACTTCGAGCTATTTCCTTCTTTTACCTACGAAGTAAAAAAAAAGCCGATACTCGTTCGGCCGTTTACGTTTAAGATCATTTGTGATAACTACAACTAATATACCGCGTTCGTTTGCCTTCGACGATTATCGGTTTTCTTCGTATTCGGTTTGCACACAAAATGTGGTATTTGCCCCAAAAATGTGGCAGAAAATAGGTCTATTTTCAATCCTACTATACTACTTATATCATATGATAATCAGAAACCTCTTGACCCGTGGTCTTCTAGCGTAATGATTGGATCATTTGAGAAAGAAAATATGAGTACTATGCCGGTATGCGTGTTTTCGACAATTGTATTTATATTCAATGGGTAAAATATGCATTAATGGGAGTGTATCAGGATGAAATGCTATACATGTCTTAAAAAATGGAATAATTGTCAAAATGGATAAAAATCATCTCATTATATCATTTATAAATATAAACCGATTGTTCAGTATGTCAAATCCACCAGAGCGTGACAAAATTGATGTGTAAATTCAGAGACGTCTATGTCTTTGGTAAATTGGAGTGATAAACTTGAATCGAAATATTGAAAAAAAAATGTGTTTAGCCAATTTTAAAAAAATCCTGATATATTCCTTATAAATAGTAACTATTTACGGTCTATTTGTGACTGACGCCTCCAGACGCACATGAAATACAGCTAGTTAGTACCAATAAATTGACGGCACTAGAAAATATGGATTTACCATACTTTTTACACCAAAATTTTCTAAAGCATGTCCATGAATTTCATGTTTGTGCCGATGACATTTATAGTAACTGTGCCGTTGTCATCTCTTGTTTTTATTCCAAAACTCTGACAAATATACCCGCCATGCCGGCGCCTTTTCCAAATTTTGTTTTTAATAAAAATAGCAATATCTCAAGCATTACTTCACAGATTTAATGCATTTTTCGGGGATTGAGACATTATAATGTTGCATCGTAAATATAAATATGAAGTTTGTAGTCGAGAACAGGGAATTGAGAAAAGAATTGCTTCCTGACTGGCTCTTTTAGGACAGAATTGCAACAGTTATACTTCAAGTGTTGATAATATTGCAAGTGCAGGTACTTCTTCAACCTGTTCCGAAGTCACTACAACATAGCATCCCAATATTTACGCCATATTTGCCACATAATCACAATTGTAAGTAACCACCTACCTTTGAGCATTTTTATCATCCGCCATCTTGGGTGGAGCTCGATCACGAGTGTAGATATCACCTGAAAAAAACTTGAATCTGAAAAATTAAGTCCAAAAAGGGCCATAACTCTGCCCAAAATGCAACGACGAGTTATGGTTCTGTCTGTGTGTGTTCCATCAATGATGGTGAGCACACATGTGAAATTTCATTCATATCCAATGAGTGGTTGCATAGATATCCTACCTGATAAAACTCTTTAACCTGAAAAATTAAGTCCAAAAAGGGCCATAACTCTGCCAAAATGTAATCCAGAGTTACGGTTCTTGTCTCTGTGTATTTCATTGATGATGGACAACAAACATACGAAGTTTCGTTTATATCCAATGAGTTGTTGCATATATATCTTAAACGCAACTCAACGCAAAAGTTTAACCTGGGTGTCGAAGTCCGAAACGGGCCATAACTCTGCCAAAATGCAACCCAGTTATGGTTCTTGTCTGTGTGTTCCACTGATGATGCTGAACACACATGCAAAGTTTCATTCATATACAATGAATGGCTGCATAGATATCTTAAACTTAAAGGTAAAAGTTTAACCTGCGTGTCTACAGACAACGCCGGGGTCATGGCAATAGCTCTCCTTGGACATTTGTCTGGGCGAGCTAAAAAGGGAAGAAATTCTGTCAAAAATCAGTCTCAACTTGTCCTTTTGCATTGTGCAATGTCTCCTTGTACTTCAAATTAATTTTCTTTGTGCTAAAGACAGGATAACGGACGGGTGGACGGAAAGATGAACAGGAGGGACAAAGTGGCAACTATTATGCCTCCCCTCCCCTTTTATTGATGAACAGTGAAACATGAATCCCTTCTGAGTTTTTTTCTAACAGTGCAAAATAAAGCAGACACATGGAAATAAAATATACATGAAAAGACAGTTGACAATTCACTTTATTATTGGTTTATTCTGTACAAATATAACTACAAAGTAACAATAACAAATTTAACACTATATATTAATAACAGCAAGGCTTGTGTTTTATTGATTTATATTAACTTCATAGGTTATAACCTTGGTCCATGTTTATAAGGTGTCTCAAGATGAAACTAAATAAATGGAAGTCAGAAGAAGACCTATAAAGACCGAATCCGAGTAACACCACCGTCCTCCTCTCATAAAATTTTTGGAGCGAGCGGATCTCAAACCTACAACCTTAGCTATGAGAGTTATGTGATCTTGAGATGGCGCCGTAAACCACTCAGCCTAGGAAGACCTTTCATTGAATAATGGGATAATATCTAGATCTAACAATCAACAACTAAATCATTTTATAGAAAATGTAATAACACCATAGAAATTGATGTGAACAAATTAGATACAGTTTGATCTACGAGGTGTGTTGAAAATATATGTGGACTTTTGTAATACTTTCAACATTTGATATAGCAAAAGAATCCAGATTATATTGCCATTAATCGTTATATTAACTCTATGCAAATGCCAAATTTCATATTGTTGTTGAATACCATCATGTAGTTACAGCGTTATAACAAGAGCACCGCAAGCGGGTGCAGACGCTTGTCTTTTTTCCAAATCTATTACGTAGGTCAAACTTTTTAAACATGATGGTGATTAGTTTAAAAAAATCAATACTTTTACTGAAAAAATAAACCCATTTAAAAAAATCACCAAAAAAAATAGAGATTTCGAAGAACGGCATTAACTGGACTACTCTAGCCTTGTCGATCACAGAAGAGTATATGATAATGTACCATCAGAAAAACAGATATATCTGTATGAATGAAAACATCTTTCATTTGCAAGCTAGTAGATACATGTATGTGCAAGTAGGACAGAATATACACTATGTCTGGCTAAGGCTGGCAAGCCAGTATTTAAGCTGAAATGTATTTAATATAATACATTTTTTTTTAAATCTGGGTGTGGATGTTGGGGTGTATGTACTTAAGTTTAATAAACAGGGCTGTTTAGTTTCAATACAATAAAAAAAATTGAGTGGGGGGGGGGGGTTGTGTCTTGGGGTTGGTAACAAAGTTGAAAAGGGACTAATTCTAATTCAATACTGAACAAAATTTTAAGAAAACAATTGGAGGGGTAGAGGGTCTTGGGGTTGGTAACAAAGGGGCAAAATAGTATTAAATTTAAAAGAAAAAATGGGGGGGGGGGGGGTGGGGGTAGAGGTGAGGGTGTATGGGTCGGTAACAAAGTTGAAATGGGGCAGAGTATTTGATTTTATACAAAACAAAATTAAAAAAAAAAAAAAAAAAAAAAAAAAAGTGGTTGGGCTCAGGCAGCAGGAAAGTCCATTAAATAAGTCAAGGTCGAAATGTAAACTTTTTTTTATATTGATGGTGATCAGCTTACAGAATTAATAGTATAACTGAAAAATAAAATTGATTTAAAAAAAAAAAAAAAAATTCTAACTCAAGCTAAACAAAAAAACTTAAACCTAAGGTTTTAAAGCCCAAAGTATGTAAATTTAGGTAAGTTATCTATATACATTGTTTGTATAACATGATATGAATTTGTTTAGGAAGTTTAGTCTCTGTAACATGAGTTGTTTGTTCAGAAACAGAGAAAAAGCTGAGCTAAACATTAAACTTTAATCAACGGACGACAACCCCGCT
Organism: Panopea generosa; assembly: GCA_029582155.1. Taxonomy (NCBI): domain Eukaryota; kingdom Metazoa; phylum Mollusca; class Bivalvia; order Adapedonta; family Hiatellidae; genus Panopea; species Panopea generosa. The sequence goes on from CM055905.1 coordinate 26,204,779, forward strand.
GACGCCAGGGTCATGACAATAGCTCTTCATTTTTTTTTTCAAAAAGACAAGCTAAAAATGAACATGCATGTAACGGCTACCTGAAGCAGTCTGATGACGTCAACTATTTGCACTATGTTTGGCTGGTCAAATCTTAATGAACTTCACTTTCAAACTCCTTGTATCATTGAACAATTCAAGGAAGAGTGATATAGAGATGTGTATGATAAATGAGTGAAAAGACATGTATGAAGTGCATCCCAGGAGCCTGGTGGGTATTTTGACAAGATGTGATTTGACCATTTAACATTATGCAAAAATTTGATGTCATTGACGTCGTTGGGCTGCTCCAGGTGACCATACCATATATATTTTCTAGCGCTGTTGCTACATATCCGTATTCAATACAGATATGAAATTTGGCAATTGCCTAGAGTTAATATTACGATAAATGGCAATATAATTTTTATCTTGTGCTATATTAAATGTTGAAACTGTTACTACATAAGTCCACATACTTGTTACCTTCCTCGTATGTTACCACACAACTAGAAATCTTTATGGGTATGGGTTCAGTACAGTCACAAAGAATCCTAGTCCATCATAGCTTCCATAATCTTCTTTGTAAAAACAAAAGAAAGCTGAAACAAAGCCTAACAATACCATTTTAGGATGTTTAAGTGAAGTCAAAATACAGATCATAATTCAGTTCCTTTCATTTCTGGTTTGGACAGGGGCACAACTCTGGTTAGTCACCCTATTCTATACATTTTGAGTTATCAATCATAAATAGAGTACAAAGTGTTTCAATTTTCAATTTTTAAAAATGATATACCAATTTATTTTAGCTCTTTGGGAAGAGCTCAAAGCTTTTAATAAAGTGCTCTTGAGTCCAAGTTCTTGGTAAGACCAGTAGTAACTGAGTGTTGTATTTTGATAGTCCTCAAGTTAAGCTGGGGACAAGAACTTTCCCAATAACTTGTGTTATGTTCAACCAAGAAATTATATAGAGAAGGAAAGGCAATTGACTGAGATATTGTAAATGCTCATGTATTAACGCAAAATCTCGCAATATCTCGTTTTCAATTATCAACTGCCATTTATCTCAAGAAAACAAATTAAAATTCTTACTGTGGAATAAAATTGTCATTAAAACAATACCATTCCTGGAAATATGTGTTTAAAATTGTTGTTATACTTCAGATTACAAAATTTATATACTGCAGTTAAAATAACGACAAATTACGATATTTTTTCCTTTTACATACAACTTACAGTTTATGTACAAGAAATCAGTTGCCTGTGAATTACGAATGATTAATTTGCAAATTATGAATCCTTCGTGTGCTATTTCATCAATATTTAGTCCGGAAATGCAAGTTTCCTTGGTTCAGCTATGGAAGTTTATTTAAATACTGTGTAGAACTTAATATTGGTGAGAATTTTGTTTCATTGCTATTTTCCTTAATGGTACATACACCACAAAAATAAAATGTTACCTATAAAGATATTGATATTTACCTTCATTCTATCAAGTTAACAGTGGAATGTGTGGCCCAGTGGTAGAGCACCGAACCCATGATTGGAGGGTTGTGGGTTCAATCCTCCACCACAGCTATGTGTGGTGTCTTTGAGCCAGACACTTTTCCACATATGCTTAGTACTGGTTGTAACCAGGAAGACTTTGATCGTGATTTGCGTAAGTTGTAAGAATCACAATCGAAGTAAAATAAATAAGTTTAAACTATGTAAAAAGCGATACTTTTTAAAAAAAGGGAGATAACTCATGATCACTGAACTTGTAACTATGATAAGATAAGGAAGCAACTTTTGCTAGTATGCAGCTGTGTGCATACCACATTTTGGTAAGGTATTTTGATACTTTACGAGTAATTTTTGTGGATTTGGTAGATTTTATTTCAGTTGAAAATACAAAATAATAGAAGACTGCCAATAAGTCCATATGGATCGAATGATTGAATATTTAGTGTCATTTTTATTCCATCAAGGATAACAGATGATCAGTTAACCTAACTACTGTTTCCTGGTAACAATGTTAACCTAGCTACTGTTTCCTGGTAACAGTGTTAACCAGGACTCCAGCACACCCACACCCTGCAAGTAACTGATAATTTTCCTGAATCAGTGGCGAGAGACGAATGATAATTGGATGCAATGTTATTTATCAATCATCAATGACGCTGTGGCCGAGTGGAGATTTAAACTCACGACCCTTGGATTAATAGTCAGACTGAGCTATATATTTGGCCCAGCAGTCAATTTTGAAAAAAAAAAAAAAAAAAAAAAAAAAAAAAAAAAAAAAAAAAAAACCGCCTCAAATTGATACTGCCAAAATTAAGTGTAACACAGCTGGTAGTAAATAATTGAAGTGAATAATGAATACAACATAAAAATTAACAATGGACGGAAAATTAACAGCGAAGCATTGATCACAAAATAATCACCTTGATCATCGGACTCGGGTGAGCTAGAAATAAAGAAAATGAAAAATTAAAGGAAATTCATCAGGATTTTTCTAAATTTTAAAATTGGTTAAAAATATTTTTTCCAATATACCGTGCCGATAACTATACTCAGTGACCCCGTATTGCCAAAAGGATATCTATTTAAACATACCAAAATAATATATATAAAAAGGGATTTCTTAAATTGGGCTATGCACCTAGGTTAGACTAAAATCGTTTTCCTGCTAAAAATTGCAACACATTTTGTGACGTATTAAATGAGTGACATGATTTCATTTTGATTTCAGTTTGATCCGTTATACAGTTTGTTTTATCTTAGAAAGAATTGGAATGTAGATGAGAAGGTGTCTGTCTATTTTCAGAATGGGGATTTCGTTTCATGGTTAGCATTTCAATTTACATATCAATTTTGTCACATTTTGGTGGATTTGACATACTAAACTATTCGGTTTATATTTATCAATGATTATGTGATGCATTTATAGCATTTTATCCCGATACACTCCCTTTAATACAAATGTACAAAAAACAAAATTAAAGCTTTTCAAGACAACACTTTTTTTTTTTTTAATAAAACATTTGGCTCTGTTTGTTTGTAAGCATATTACCAAGTTATTGATTGAAAAAGCGATAAAAATATTGTTTAGACGAAGAGTTTCATGGAAACTACCTTAAAAATTGTAGAAGAAAACTTGAAATATAGTTAGGATGAATTTGATGATGAAAATGATGATGGTACTGATAGCTGAACTAAATTAGGATAACTTGTGGTGTGAATTGTTAACAAATGAATTGCTAGATTTTCATCCCCGCCCTCCCCCTTATTTACATGTTGTCCAAATCATTTTTATTTTCAGGAAAAAAAATCCCCAACCCCACATCCACCCTTTTTAAGAAACATTTGGATGATAACCTAGCTATTAAATTATAATGGCCTTATGACCAGTAACCAAGGATAATAATGACATGATGATGATTATAAAAAAAAAACATGGTTAAACTGAAGAGCATGATGAAAAATAAATCGATTATTTAATCTAAGATGTAACCATGGCGACAGAGGTTACGGATTGACTAGATTGAACACTGACAATAATGACGTATGTGGCACACGTAGATACAATAGTCACATATATTGGTTTTGTAATAGCTTATGCTTACCACCCTACGCCTGCTAGATATTATAAGTACAATAAGGTCATTAATCTTAGCTCCGCCCACCACCGAAGATAATCTTTATTACATGTATGTAGCTAATCACTTTACAGAAAATAAAATGCAGTTTTTATGCTGTCTTTTATTTAAATGGCTGACATCCATAGTGACATCATGCTTTCATCCAGCCGCATAATAAGGCCATAACAAATAAATTCCTAGATTTTAATCCAAAATAGAGGGTGGGGCGATCAGTTTCCTCAATTGGGCTACACTCCTAGGTTAAACTAAAATTGATTTCCTTCTTAAAACTGCAACATATATTGTAACTTATTAAATGAATGACGTGATTTCATTTTGATCCGTTATACAAGTTTAAACATATATTAAGAATTGTTTCATCTTAGAAAAGAATCTGAATGACATTGTAAAGGTCATTAAGCAGTGTTTAAGAGCTGTCTATTTTCAAAATGGGGATTTCATTTCAAGTTTACCACTCGAATCTAAATATCAATTTTGTCAAGTTTTGGTAGATCTGACATACCAATTTAACCCTTTACTCCCACACCAATCACAGAAGGCCTTGGAAAACAGTGCAGGACGAGCAATCTGAACACTTCCTGCACTGTTTTCCACTCTGTCAGTTAATATAAACATAATTCACCTATTGCTGATACTAGTGAATTAATGCTTTCAGTTTGGAAGAGTCCAAGAAAATGCTTATGGAGCAAAGGGTTAAACCATGCAGCATTTATTTATTAATGATAATGTGATGTTTTTTATCCATTTTAATATATATATTCAAGACATTTTATAGCGTTTTTCTCTTGATATTATACCTTTAAGCATGAAATGAAAAGTCATAAGAAGAAATAACAAGAGCTGTAGGAGGGTCAGCACGCTTGACTATTTCAATGCTGTTCTTAAACAACAGCTTTTTCAGGAAATAAGTACCAAAGAGAAGACAAAGAAAACTTAGGGGTGGTAAAATCAAACTATAATTATTGCTGATCTGTTAAAAATAAATTAGCAAAATAATTCACTAACACTATTCATTTTCATTATCAACAGTTACGTTTTTTTGAAAACAACAAAGTGGATGGATGACTCGTGTTGCCGTAATTTTATTTAATGCAGCATGACATAAAGGGCTATGCATTAACCTCACCTCAGAGGGCAATATATCAGTACCAGTTCATGAAAATGGATCTATAGTTGAAATAATTTTGTACCAGCATGTACAGTTTATCACATTTGCATACCCTTTCATGAAAATGAAGAAAGCACCTATAAATCTAAAAGGAATAAACTTCACAAATAAGAAAAAAAGTTTAAACTTTTAGAAAAAAAAAATAAGAAAAATTATCCTTTAGGGCGTGCCAATTTTGCCCCCAGTGCCGTGGTTTGAACAAATTTCAGGGAGGACCACAAACTGACCCTTTTTGACAAACATCTCAGATCAAGACCTTGTACTACAAACTTTAACCTGCTAAAACAAAATTTCCAAGTCTAAAAGGGAAATTATTCTGCCAAAAATGCAATCAAGAGTGTTATGATTCTTGTCTCTATGAGTTTCCTAGAGGATGTTGAACACACATGTGTCGTTTCATTAATGTCCAATGATAGGATGATGAAATAAGTACCAAATCACAAACTTTAACCTCTTAAAACCTCTAACCAAATGTTTTTAGTCCAAAAGGGCCACAACTCTGCCAAAATGTAACCCAGGGTTATGGTTCTTATGTCTGTGAGTTTCATTGATGATGCTGAACACACATGTAAATTTTCATTCATATCAAATGAGCGGTTGCATAGATATACCTGATAAAAAAAACTGTAACCTGAAAAACTAACACAGATACCGATGCGAGTACAATAGCCCCTCTATTCTACGAATAGTCGAGCTAAAAATGATCTGGACCATAAAATGTTGATGCAGATAAAAAAAAGCGGGCCTGGGTGGCGATGAAAATCCACGAATTCATTTATTATGGCTTTACCTAGGTGAACATTTTCAATGATACATTATAAAACACATCTAAAAATAACATTTTATAATTAAATATTTTGCTATTACAAAGTACCTAAAATCGTCAAAATTAATAAAAAGGACCAGGAATAATATAGTCTCGGGACAAAAATTATGAAATTGATGTTTTAAATAAAATTTCACCAATATGCATGTACAGTCAAATCTGTGTAAATGGTCACCTTTGTTGAGCAGCCACTTGTCTTTAGCAGCACCACCTTTGCTATTTACCATTTCTATGCTTCCCTTGACTGACTGCTTAAAACAGGTTCGACTATATATATTACATTCTTCAATTCTATAAAAATCAGGTTTCTTGTATTACCATGTACCTTATATACACATTGTATGAAATGTACAAGGTCACATAAATGTACAAATGTATCGAAGCCAGTACAGTCAAACCTGTCTTAAGCAGCCAGTCAAGGGAAGGCGCAAAAGTGGCCTTGCAAGACAGGTTGTTGCTTAATATAGTTAAATTTACTCTGAAAGCATACAAATGGGAAATAGAAAATATGATTACTTAAAACAGGTTGCTGCTTAATACAGGTGACTGCAGACACAGGTTTGACTGTATTTAAAACAGTGTACCAGGTAACTCTCATGTGAAGAATAAATATATAGTTCTTTGGCACCTTGCAGGTAGAAAAATAATTTTATAGTTACATAATATATATAGCAAGAAGAAAGAGACAGTGAGATGGGTTGGCTTCATATTAAGATACAAATTGAGCCACTAAGATGAAGTGCACTTGAATCAAATTAACACATATTACAATATTGCCAGTTTTGTCACTCATTCCAAACTAGAAATGTGTCTGCCAACATGAATGATCCCGCTACTAATCGGAAATCAATTTTTTACTGAAAGTTAAGTCGAGGGGTCATAACCTCTTGTAAAATTTGACTGACATTGACAATTAACAAACTTGACCTGTAGGTTATACAGCCACACACCAAATATTAATTAAACACATAGACCCCTTCAGAAGACAATGATCGAAAACTAATTTCACTCGGACCGACAAATGGACAAACAAGTGAACAGACAGACAAAGGTACCACCCAATGCCTCTCCGCAATTCTTCGAATGTTGCAGGCATAAAAAAATATCTTATGAGCCTAATAATTTCATTCATTATTTAAAATTTCATATTTTACAATAACTTTTCAAAGTAATAAGTTCACATAATTATGAAAAAATGTGTTTGTGGCATGATCTTATGTATAAACATTTTAAACATAAAAAGAGAGAGAAAAAAACATGATAATAACAATTTAATACAGAGCATGAATGTCCCAATAAGTCAAAAGATTGCGGTATATTTTTAAATAAATATATAATAACAGATTTTATATTACTAACAAATTAAATTTGAATTTTAATATTAATGACAAATAAATTTAAATAATCATATTAATGACAAATGAATTTAAATTATCATATTAATGCCAAATGAAATTTTAATTTTAATATTAATGCCAAATTAAATTTTAATTATAATATAAATGACACATTATATTCAAATTACCATGTTAATGACAAATTAAATTTAAATTATAATATTAATGCCAAATGAAATTTAAATTATCGTATTAATGACAAAATAATTTAAAATAATCATTAATGACAAATTAAATTTAGATTACCATATGAATGACACTCATATTAATGACAAATTATATTTAGATTACTAAATTAATGACAAATTAAATTGAAATTATCATATTAATGACAAATTAAATTAAAATTATCATATTAATGACAAATCAATTAGTAAGAAATCATTAAATTACACCTGATATTTAAATACAAAGTAGTGATTAACTATAGAATATAAAGTCTTCAACAGGGAATTAAATATAAATATTAAGATTAATTCTCTCTATTTTAAACATTTTGAACCCCACAACCTGTCTTCATTATTAATATTGTGAAGCACATAATCCAGCTGTAGCTTGAAAATCATCCCACACAAGACCAATGGGACGCGGACTCGATTTCCATCATGGCTGTGTGTGGTGTCCTTGAGCAAGACACCTTTTGGAGAGAACTGTAACTAGTTTAAACATATTTTATTGCCATATAACCACATACTAGTATTACAATATATATTATGTTGATATGTAATAAAATATGTTTTGACTAAATTTGCAAATACTTAATATTGGTTCTACAAAGGACTATTTCAAAAGTGATTTTCTAGTTATACAATCATTGAAAAATAAAAATAATTGATATTAAGATATCCAATCACTGAGGAATACTGTCTAGTTATATTTTATTCTTCATGAAGACGCCTCGGGGACTGAGATATTGGAAATCATTGTGACTGAATTAATCTGAATATTTGTAATTATCTATGTTGTGAGCCACTGCTGAGAAACGTCGCTGCACTTTCTCCGCTTCCGTGACTTTGGAATGAAGAGTTGCTGGACAAACGTCGACGCATATACGATGGCAAAATGGCGGTTCTAGTGCGAGGGCACAACTCCATTATCGGCTCGTTTGTCCATAATTGCTGCAGGTAAATAATCAGAATGTTCCTTTAATACAATAGTCTTTCATTTAAAAAGTATGGTTGGGGAAATTAGCTAGCCAATTCCTTCTATGGGTGAAAGAAATTAGCTAGCCAATTTTTTCCATAGGTGAAAGAAATTATGCTAGCCAATTACTTCCATGAGTGAAAGAAATCTGCTAACCAATTATTGCCATGGTTGAAAGAAACCAGCTAGCCAATCATTACCATGGGTAAAGAAACCATCTAGCCAATTATTTCCCCTAGAGAAGGAATCAGTGAACAATTTTTCTCTTGGGCGAAAGAATTAACTAGGGGCGGAAACAATCAGCTAGCTAATTTCATCCCAAGGATAACATTTACACTGTGGGGGATGTGATGAATTTTAAACTTTATTCTAGTTAATTTCAATTAATCAAATAGATAAAAGCAGGGGTGGTATTGTAATGGATAGAACTTTGGATGTTCACGCCATATGTTGCGGGTTCGATCCTCAGCTTTACCCGATGCCTCTCATAAAACAAAACTCAGTACTGTTTCTACCAAGGAAGCAGACTTAAGAGTGGTTCATATAAGCTTTGAACATTTGTCACAATCGAGCTTAAATAACTTAGTATAAACTAATTAGATATAAAACAGAACTTTATAAGAAACTATTCAATACAAGTTTTGCAAAACTGGCACATTGTTACTGTCAGCAACAGCTGTTTAATTAGCTAATCACACATGTTGTAGACACGGGTGTATTTTTCTATACATGAATTAATGGCAATAGCAAGGACTTATATAGAAGGATAGAAAACTTGCACCTCCTGACTAAATGATGATAAAATAGCACACGGAGGATTAATGTTTTGGTTAATAATGATTCACAATTAAAGGCAACTAATTCCAAGACATAAAAATTAAGTTGTTTTAAAATACTTCAATCACTAAAAATGATTTTGAATTACAGATATTGAGGTTTGAAGTAAAATGTTATTTTCGGTGCAGTATACAAATTTTGTAATCAGAAGTACTTCAACAATTTTAAACACAAATTGCTGGGAATTGTATTGTATTGATGAGAATTTCATTCTGCAATGGAAGAATTTTAATTTGTGTTCCTGAGATGAATAGAAGTTAAAATAATTGAAAACGAGATTTTGCGTGAATACACAAGTGTTCACAAAAATCAGTTGCCGTTCCTTCTTTATATAATTCCTTGGCAATAGCTTACAACTTTAAATGTATGACACCTGTACACTTTTCATGATTTAGCATTTTAAAACATCTAAGATATAGAAACGGTCCTAGCTATTCCTGCTGGGGATCACAGTTACATGGCAATGACATACGAGGATGCAGTTTGGTCAGTTTGATCACAGTTTTATGTGTGACACTGGCAAACTATAGAAACGGTTCATACCTATTCCTGCTGGGGATCACAGTTACATGGCAATGACATACGAGGATGCAGTTTGGTCAGTTTGATCACAGTTTTATGTGTGACACTGGCAAACTATAGAAACGGTTCATACCTATTCCTACTGGGGACCACCGTTACATAACAATGACATATGAGGATGCAGTTTGGTCAGTTTGACCACAGTTCGATATATGACACCGGCACAGACTACAACCTGAACTATAGAAAAGGTCCTAGCTCTTCCTGCTGGTGACCACTGTTACATGTACATAACAATGACATATGAGGATGCTGACTGGTCAGTTTGATCACAGTTTGATATATATGACACCGGCACAGACTACAACCTGAACTATAGAAAAGGTCCTAGCTCTTCCTGCTGGTGACCACTGTTACATGTACATAACAATGACATATGAGGATGCTGACTGGTCAGTTTGATCACAGTTTGATATATATGACACCAGCACGGACTACAACCTAAACTATAGAAAAGGTCCTAGCTCTTCCTACTGGGGACCACCGTTACATAACAATGACATATGAGGATGCTGATTGGTCAGTTTGATCACAGTTCGATATATGACACCGGCACAGACTACAACCTAAACTATAGAAAAAGTTCTAGCTCTTCCTGCTTGTGACCACTGTTACAAAGCAATGACATACATACATCCTTTTTCTGGAAATTGGGAAGACGCCCAAGCCTAGCTTCGAGATTTGGAAAAAAACAGAACGATTGAGAGAAATTTGAAATTTATGAAGGCTTTAGCAAACTGGAAAATAAAGTGTAACACTGTAAAGATCATGTTCTTACCAATTATTATCAGATATTACAATAATACTTCATATCCAGTTTTTTTTTTTATCCCTTTATGTAAGTAAAAAAAAATATAAAAAATAAAATAAAATCCATTTTGAGATTTTATTTGCCTCAATTTGAAAAAAACCCACAAAAACATGATTTTTTTAATTGGGAAGCCACCAAATGTCAGCATCTATTTAATAAGGTAAACAATCTTTGATACAAACTGATTGATCAGCAACAGAAGAATTACGTCACAGTTTGGCAATGCATTAGAAGAGTGCTGTGAACTGTGGGACAGGCAGGGAATTGCATCCTGTTACATTAGGGTAAGCGGCCCGACTCAGGAGATGTCAGGTTCTGGGATATACAAGACTATTTACCTCATTCTGATGCTTCCTCCACTTCAGCACGGCTTCATCATCACCGAATGACCCAGAGAAACTCATGATAATTGGCTCATTTTTGCAACTAAAAGACAAGTATTATGGATTTTTAAAACTGTATTCCCATATTTCACTTTTATAAGAAGATGGTGACAAATAGTGTTGCACATACAAGCAAGATTACCAGTTTAAAGGTTCACTTTTTAAAGTTGATCTACAGTAGTAAAAGTATAACATTAGGGTATTTGTTGTTACACATCAGTATTTTTTACAATACATATCAATTTTCATGACGTTACATCAAATTTACAGTATGCGTTATGTTTTATGTCAGTATTAATTTTGTTATGTTACATCTTGGTACGTGTTATGTTACATATAAGTATTTGCTGTTATATATCTGTATTTGTTATGTTTCATATCAGTGTTTGTTATGTTATAAATTGGTATTTGTTATGTTACATGTTGGTATGTGTTATGTTACATATCAGTATTTGTTATGTAACATCTCAGTATTTGTTATGTTACATCTCAGTATTTGTTATGTTACATATTGGTATTTGTTATGTTACATGTTGGTATGTGTTATGTTACATATCAGTATTTGTTATGTTACATATCAGTATTTGTTATATAACATGCCAGTGTTTGTTATGTAACACGTCAGTATTTGAGATGTTAATATGTCACAATAGGTTCAATCAGAATATGGTTTATTAGTAAACAATTCCAGTAATTAAGTTTGCTAGTAACCTTCTGAAGAAAGCTGGTTACCATAGTTTGATAACACATCAATCCCATTCAAGAAAAGAATACTAGTACATAAAATAAAGCCCAATGTTTACGTTTTACCTCGTTGCAAGAAGGCATTTCACAGGTTTGTCAGAAATCTTCACTTTTGCCTCCAGGTTCAGATCAACATTGTATATGAGGTCATTGTCACTGCCTGAAAGATAAAAAACTACAAGTTTATCAGAATAATATGACAATGACCTAGACAAGACTTCTTTGAAGTTAACTCCTGAAACATGGAAAACTACAAGTAAATATGTAATAAGAAACATAGCAATGATGTAAATATTATCTTTTGGTATATGAAAATAACCAGAAAACATGTAAATTATGTAAGTATGGCCTTTAGGAATGACAATTACCAGAAACATGTCAATGATGTAAATTTTACCTTTTGAAATAGGAAAATTACAAGAAAACATGGCATGATTAAGTATGGCCTTTTGAAATAGGAAAATTACCAGAAAACATGACAATGATGTAAGCATGACCTTTTGGAACAGGAAAATTACTATAAAACATGGAAATGATTAAGTATGGCCTTTTGGAATAGGAAAATTACCAGAAAACATGGAAATGATTAAGTATGGTCTTTTGGAATAGGAAAATTACCAGAAAACATGGCCATGATGTAAGTATGACCTTTTAAAACAGAAAAATTACCAGAAAGCACAGAAATGATATAAATATGACCTTTTGGAACAGGAAAATTACAAGAAAACATGGCAATGATGATAATAATGCCTTTTAGAATAGGAAAATTACAAGAAAACATGGCAATGATGTAAATATGGCCTTTTGGAATAGGAAAATTACAAGAAAACATGGCAATGATGTAAATAAGGCCTTTTGGAATTAACAAAACTACAAGAAAGCATGGCAATGATGTAAATATGGTCTTTTGGAATAGGAAAACTACAACAATGCATGGCAATGATGTAAATATGGTCTTTTGGAATAGGAAAACTACAAGAATGCATGGCAATGATGTAAATATGGTCTTTTGGAATAGGAAAACTACAAGAAAACATGGCAATGATGTAAATATGGCCTTTTGGAATTAACAAAACTACAAGAAAGCATGGCAATGATGTAAATATGGTCTTTTGGAATAGGAAAACTACAAGAATGCATGGCAATGATGTAAATATGGCCTTTTGGAATAGGAAAACTACAAGAATGCATGGCAATGATGTAAATATGGTCTTTTGGAATAGGAAAACTACAAGAATGCATGGCAATGATGTAAATATGGCCTTTTGGAATAGGAAAACTACAAGAATGCATGGCAATGATGTAAATATGGCCTTTTGGAAAAGGAAAACTACAAGAATGCATGGCAATGATGTAAATATGGCCTTTTGGAATAGGAAAACTACAAGAATGCATGGCAATGATGTAAATATGGCCCTTTGGAATAGGAAAACTACAAGAATGCATGGCAATGATGTAAATATGGCCCTTTGGAATAGGAAAACTACAAGAATGCATGGCAATGATGTAAATATGGCCTTTTGGAACACAAAAATTTCCAGAAACTATTGTTATGAGGTAAGCTAAACTTTGTGATGACCCAGGTAAGCTAGTATGATTTCCAAAAAAATAAAATTAAGTGTCAAACCATATATAAAATTGGTATAATAGTCCACACTGGGACAATAATGATATATACAGGGTACATACAAATGTAAATAATATACAGGGTACATACAAATGTAATGTGTGTTTTTTATTTTAAGACTTTAGGATTCACATAAGAATTACCTCCTTTACATGATGGCTGCAAGATTGTTACACCTGAGAAATTATAGCTTTGTTTATTGGTTGGCCATATTTTCTTTTTGAAAATGCTTTACATGTTCATCATTTTTACAGATGAGAAGAATGGGATATTGTTTTGAGTTATGCCAAGTTAAGCTGACACTGGGTACTATTTGATGAAGATATAACTTTTTTAAGAAACACTGCAAGCAATGGACAGAATCGTCAAAAATGAAAGGGTTTCAACAAAACATGGATATTGTAAAAAGACAACCTGTTTTTACTGCATATTTGGAGCAACAGATGACAATCTATGGAAAATAGATACTTTTAGAATGAATCATGGCTAATATGTTCAGTGTTCCAAAAGTGCATTTCTCATGTAGAACAGTGCAGAATAAATTGTTTTGTAAGACGCTTAGGACAACTTACCTATTGATGCTGTACTAGCGCTGTGACTCAGATGACCTCTGTTCAGATGTGTAGGTCTTAGAAGCTTGGAATCGGCGATGTCAAGATGGGAAGGAGTAGAAATGTTCTCATAGCTTGACCACAAGGAGCTTGGCTTGCTGCTGATGCTTGGCGTACGTAGAAAGTCTGCCATTCTTTGTTCAGTAGAACTGAGAAGAATTAATATCTTTGTTCAAATGATTTACTTATACATTCATTCAAATGCTTAATTTATTCAAATGTTTAATTTTAATGTTCATTGAAATGCTTGATCTATATGTTCATTCAAATGTTTAATTTTTCAAATGTTTAATTCTAATGTTCATTCAAATGCTTGATTTATATATTCATTCAAATGCTTAATTCATTCAAATGCTTAATTTATTCAAAAGTTTAATTTTAATGTTCATTGAAATGCTTGATTTATATGTTCATTCAAATGCTTGTTTACATGTTCATTCAAATACTGGATTTATATGTTCATTCAAATACTCAATATATGTGTTTATTCAAATGCTTGATTTGTATGTTTATCAAAGGCTTGATTTATACCTTCATTCAAAAACTTAAGCTATATGTTCATTCAAATATATATGTGTATTGTTTGGGTATAGTAAAATTAATTCATTATCTCTTACATATAATGATATATTAGTTGAGAAAGTTTGCCAATTACTTGCAGATTGATGCTGATTTTACTTTGATTTATTCAAACATTTTCCACCACTAATAAAACTGGATACTGGAAACATGTTTATAACTTGTAATATGTTGAAAATGGTGTTGTAAAACTCCATATACCAGACACTGGAGTACTTCAAGCAATACATAAGTCCCCTACAACTTGACCAATTTTGTTGCCATTGCAACTACAATTTTTGTCCGACTGGAAAAATAAAATGATTTGTATTATCTCCTTATTGTTCTCTAACCACATGACATGTTTCATAAATGTAGCTTGGACATGTTTTGTGTTATCACAGGATCCAGGTTGTATCTGTAATTTTACCTATTTTGTTGCCATAGCAACCACATTTTTTGTCTGACTGAAAAAAAAAACACAGGCCCTCAATCCACATGCAGTTTCACAAACCTAGCTTGGAAACTTTTTGAGTTATCTTTCCAAACAGCAAAGTGATGGACAGACAGACGGACAGAGGGTAAACTTATATTTCCCTCCGGTGAAACAGGTAGGGGTCTAATAAAACATTACCTGGTGGGTGATGGTGTTGAATATTGCATGCTGTACAGTTCAGTCCACTCCATATCATCATCAATAATCTTCAATCCAAGTGACATGTGTCTACTAGCCAGGCTCGGAGTTTTTAGAAACTCAAATATCCTCTGCCTTTCTGAATTTCTTCCCAATGATTTCTCCACGTTCTTCTCAACCCCGACTGTTTTTTTATGTTCTGTTTCGAGGCGTTTACAGTTCTCTTGTATTGTTCCCAGGTCAAGAGAGTTCTTCCTCGAGTCATTTTGTGACATCTTTGCAAGGCTTTGTAGATTGCAGTCACCAACAGAGGCTCTCGGGGTTGTAGGATCAAATTCAGAATCGGTTTCCACAGTGACCCCAGAGAAGTCGAGTCTGTACTGAATACCTGTGTATAAAAGTTCAGCAAATTTATTTCTGTCATTTGTCATATCAGGTTTGCCTAAAAAGTAATACCATTTTAGCATGACAAATAGATGTCATTTTTATATTCGGAGAAGTTGGAACATAGACCGATATTTTATGTGTGGGAGCCAAGTTATATAGAAAACTTTCCCGGACAGCTCTCTTAAAGTTATGGCCATTGTTCCCCAGATCCCCAAAAGTATTTTTCCATAATTCCCCAAAAGTATTTCATCCAGATCTATAAAATTAGGCCATCGATTTCTGGATCCCTGAAAGAAATGGCCAATGTTTCCATGATTCCTAAAATAATTAGCCATCTTCCCCAGATCTCCAAAATCCCTAGGAGGGCCTCTTAAATCAACCAATAAAAAATCATGTTGCAATAAAGGGTTGATTTTAGATGAAGTCAATTGAAGTTTATATCTGATTTAGCCACAAGCAGAACCAGCGATCTCTGGCATGTGCAGACAACATTTTTTCCACTACGCTACCATCCTGCTTGGAGATAAAAATTTGTTAAAATGAATCTGAACTTTCATAAAACAAAGTGGCAACTCCTTCAATACCGGTATGTAACATACTGCATATACATGTATATCTCTTCTGCTGGAAAGAGATGGTTTGTAGGGATCAAGTTACTAAGTTTGTTGACGAGTTCATACATAAGCTTATCATCCATCCTCATTGAAAAAGATTAGCTTAATATGGACAATTTGAAAAAAGCAGAAGAAAATTAGATTATTTTTATCTTTTTTTAACTATTTAAGACTATATGTATGAGTTAAACATGCGTATTCAATTTGACAATTTTTAACAATTACTAAACTTTTATGCCAATTATTAAATGGAATTGATGACAATACCTGGATCTTTTTTATTCACTGCTCTTTCCGATGATTTCCTTGTAGTCCCTGAACTTCCATCTGACTCTCCAGACCCTATTCTGACATTACGCATGATGCCTTGTACTTGTGTTAACTTCACTTCCCGTTGCTTATTGTCATGTTTATGTTTTGCAAGCAGACGACTTGCTATATTCAGAGTTTTCGGTCTCTCAGCACCATTACAATCATTCAGGGTTTCTTCAGCATTGTAGAAAACTTCCTCTTCTGGATCTACATCACATTTATGAGCACAATAAAGTTCTTGTGTCCCATCACCTTGACTACTGTTACCATAAGCTATACCATTATGACCTTTGTGACCTTCAGCAATGATGTCATCTGCATCATTACTTAAATTACGCGTTTTTGACAAGGAAGACAGCCAGTAACCGACCTTTTCTTGACGGGTCAAATCATGTTTATTTTTCTCCCCAGGGAACATTTTAACCTGTTCCTTAGCAACAGGGTCTTCAGTACTAGTCATACTAGACTTATCAACAGATTCTTTAAAGTAGCCATCTTTATTGTTTGCTACAAACATATTCACACCGTGTTTTAAAGACTCAGAGATATGAGATTCTTTTCCATCCTTCAAAGAAGTCTGTTTGTTGAGCTGTCTCTGCAAAAGACCATAGCTACTATCGGCACTTACTACAAAACCGTCTTTGTCAGTTAACCCTCCAATATCATCAGCACCAACAGCAACATCATCATCAGTTGATGATTTTCTGGAAGTAAATATTCCCTTTAAGCATGTTTTATTTTTAGTGTTCATAGTTTCAATGCTATCTCTATCGCTTTTCATAAGTTTCTTTACCCCATTTTGTTTGCACTTTGTCAATAAGTCATGTTTATCACCAGTGGAAACATCACTGTCACCGTTTTCTGTATGTGATAGTCTCCGTTCATTTATTCGCAACAGCTCCTGTCCTGTCAGAAGCTTAGAACACTCGGAGCACTTTGTTTCTAGTGCTTTACAATCCGGACACAGAACACTGATATCTTCTATCACACTTAGCTGCCTCTTGTGAGGCTGACCAACCTTTTCCTTACTGGCTTCTGTATCCGTGCCATTGGTCACGGCAGAATTTGTATTGCTTTTATTCACTTCAACTTTATTAGCATCATCATTATCACTGTCTGCTAAATCTTTGTCGACACACCTACCATGGTCTAATTTTCTGCACATGAACACTTGTTCATGGTCTGGTGTGAAGACTTCTGGAGTGACGGACATGGAAGGACTGCTTGAGAGATAACTGTCTTCCAGGTTGTCAATACCCAGAGCAATATTGCTATTATGTCTTGCGTCACACTCTAGTCTCTCTTCAGTGTCAATACGTGCTTGCACAGAGTCAGCAAAATCTTCATTGTCACTTTCTGCACTGCCACTATTTACGCTATCATTCAAGTGGTTTTCAAATGGACCATTTACTCTATTCGTATTGCTGGCAAAATCACTGTAACCATTCTGCTCTAACTTTTCCACCAGGTGCTCGATAGCTTTCCTTTCTACTTCCACATTAACCAAACTTTCCCTTCTCGCTTGTTTTTCTAATTCTGCCTCAAAGACATCTCCCTCAAAATCGAAATTAGATGTCTTTATCTGAACCAAAACTTTCTTTCCTGATTTACTTGATCTGCGTGATGATGATTCACTTGTCTTAAGTCTAGTTGACCTTGACCTAGTTTCACAACCAGAGTCATCACTCTTGTAGTGGTCTCCCCTTACTGTAAGAGCTTCTTTTGGTGTTAAACTAGACTTTCTCTTTACCATGACTTCAACACTTGATCTTCTGCTTGAGCCAGTTTCTTTCCCTGACCTACTTTCACTACTAAGATGACTTCTATTTTCACACTCCTTCCCCACAGAATTAGAATCCAGCAAAATCGTCAAACTCTCTCTCCGAGCCTGAGCTTCCAGAGCTTGTTCCAGCTCCTCTTCCTCATTATCATCTACAAAGTCATCAACATTCACACTTGTCTGCTTCACAGACAACTTCTCTAGATCATTCTCTGAAGAGTTGGTCCTCAATAATAGTTTTGTGACTTGTGAGAGGTTGTTCCCTTGTGTATGGTCTCTGTTGTTTTCCAGGTCCATGGTTGCTAGCCCGTCTGAGGCATATCTGGATGCCTGTAACATTCTCATGTCATTCTCAGACGAGCTCCTCCTCCTCATTGTTTTGTATATCTGCATCATACATTCAGAAGGCTGCTCTGAAAAAGACAAACAGATACAGATTGAGGTACCGGTAAGTATAAAATGACAATTGGTTTAAGTACAATAAAACTAACTCTATTTTTTGCTTTTTATTAGCTGTTTTAAACTTCACGTTGATTGTGAAACAAGATCTTACAACTAAAACAAGTCACACTCAACCAGTACTAAGCATATGCAGATAAAGGGTCTTGGGCAAAGGAGTGACACGGCACATGGCTATGGCAGAGGATTGAATCCGTGAACCCCTTATTGCGGATCTAATGCTCTACCACTGGACCACGGGCTTTACGTAACTATTATTGTTTAATGGGCTTTAATGCAATTAGCATCATATAAGACCAAGACGTGTATAAGATATATATTCATGTAAACATTCAAGAAAGATTTATGGTCATGGTAAAACCAAAACTAATGTACCACAGAGTTTATACTTTGTAATTGAATCTGTTCACCAGTTACTTGCAGAAGGACATTGGTTCGACTCATATTCATTCTGAGGTCTATCTCTACCAATAGAATTGAATATGCCACATATAACCTGAAATGTGTTGAAAATAGCATTAAACCCCCTTCAAATAAATTAACTTGAATCAAGTGTTGTCAGACTTCTCTGTCAAGCATTTAAGTTTCATCCTAAATTCTGAGAATATTTGAAAAAGAAGACAAAGTTTTACCTGTATCATTAAGACAATGATCCTCATTGTACCTCTGTAACTCACTGACTAACTCACTTTCCTGCTTCTTATCATACACGCCCTGCAGCCGCTCACTGATGTCCATGCTGCACAGCTCTGTGAACAAGTCAAATCACTTTTGAGTATAAAATATCTAGAGGATATTCATTCATTATTGAATTTATTAAACAAGTTGGCAAAAATATATTATGTGAGGCTGTCCCGAGTTATTTGTCAACGAGTTTCAATAATAAGAGAACACAAATGTAAGATCCTTCTGATGTACTCAGAAAAAAAAGTTAATTTACTATTTACGTATAATTTAGCTCTCGAATGTAAATTACTTTCAGACTTTCCAAAATAGATAAATGACATTATTTTGAGATGTTACGCCATATGACTCATGGAAATTTAATGTCTGATTTTTTCTTATTCCTTATAGAGATGATCTGTTGAATAAATGGTAAATGTAAAATGTTCCTGAGTTATATGATAAACAAATCCTACATTCATGCTTATTTATATCTTAATTTACCTGTATTAAACTCGGCAAAAATGATATAATGCTCGGCAAAGCCTCACATATTATTTTTTTCCCAACTTTTTTAATAAGTTCAATAATAAATAAGCACTCATGTAAGATCTTCAACATATGACATGTGTTTGTTCACAGGCATTGATCACAAACTCTTTTTAGTATTTTTAGTATATATAGTCATATAGTATCTAAATTGTAGTACTACAATATATGGCCATTATTATATACTACAAGAGGTTGCCACTAATGTGGTCATATCCCCTGCCGCCTCGTTAACCCTTAAAGGCATTTCCAGTGAGTGGATTTGAAGTTTGCAAAATGAAAAAGTCGCCGAGCACTGAAATCACATGTAAATGCAGCAAACTGAAATATGTAGCCGACTGTTATATGACACATTGTCTTGTCCCAGTGAGCACTGGTGTGATGTTCTAAATCGAACAATAAATATGTAAGTTATAACCCCAAAACAAAAGAAAAATTATCTTTGACGAACAGTCCCAACTCACACGCATGACACATCGTCTTGGGTTGGTTAGCATTTGTGCCAATTTATTTAAAATTCCAATAACAACTAGAGAAGATATGGTCCGAACAGCAGTGGATGGACGGACAGAGCTGTGACCTTGACGTTTGACCAACAGACCTAAGTCAGTCGCATGACACATCTTCTTGTCATAGTGAACATTTGTGCCGAGTTATTAAAAAATGCAACCACAACGAAAGAAGATAGGGTCTGGACAGGATGAAACACAGTGTATACACAATTTACCTTGAGCTAAGACCTAGACCTTTGATGAACAGACCCAAGTCATTCACATGACACATCTTCTTGTCCTAGGGAACATTTGTGCCAAGTTATTTAAAATTCCAATCACAACCGAAGGAGATATGTTGCCGACACACAGACTTAGCCCATTTCTACACCCCCCTGCTCCACTCTATGAGCCGTGGCGGGGGGATAAAAATGAGTTTGTGACCAGTGCCTGTGGTTTTGAAGAGGTGTTTATTTTACACCTTTTCAGGTCTTTCAAGGCTTTGGATGATCGGATCAAAGGTAATTTTTAGAAGAATAATGTTGTGTAAGTGTGTACTGGAACATAAATTTGATAGACAAAAGAAATCACTGTATCATTACATACCAATGACCTCACCGTTCTAAATACCAAAACCCCCAACAGACATTATTTTAACCCTTTACTTCAAATAGATACTTTTGGACACCTAATATAGAAGGCTTTTGAATAATTGGGTGAATTTGTTTATATTAACTGACAGAGTGGAAAACAGTGCAGGAAGTGTTCTTCCTGCACTGTTTTCAAAGGTCTTCTGTGATTGGTGCGGGAAAACGGTATCTATGGAGTAAATGGTTGCTGAGACTTGTGCCAATATTTAGTTGCATGATGACAGATGATAGTGTGATCAAAATTGTTTTGGGAACACCCGGTCTCGTAATAACTTTTTTATTACCGACAATTAATATTTTCACACATTGTTTAGAAAACATATGCAGACAAGTATATTTAACAGTAATCTATTTTACAATATTACTACAACCACTATGGCAACGTCGTGTCGCACTGAGCGAGACAGATACAACACAGATGTATTGTTTCATGTTTTTTATTATGAAGTTAGCTACGTAGTTCTTCAAAATACCGCTATTTTCTTTTTTCTACAAAATACTCTCCTATACGGTTGGTTAATTACATCTCCCCATCTGTGAACCCAAAATGAAAAACATTTTTCTCTGCAGGTTTTTTTAGAATGCATTAACACACAATGACTGGGAAACTGGTGATGACGTCAAATCTATTCCTTGCAGTTATGTTTTTAATAGTGAAGGACAGTCAGATATTGCATGGTGTGATATTGGGCTATGGGGTAAAGTGTTAATATCCAACTCCATAATGGTTACCTTGGTAACTGCCGAAGAATTAGAATTGATTGCCTATGATCAAGGCAGAGCCGTGAGAAATCAGGGTCACGACTTCCCTCATTGTGTATAAATGCATTCAGACAATATACCTGCAGAGAACTTAAGAAAGTATTTTTCATCTTGTTTTGTAGATGGGAACATTGCACTGAACATGCAGAAGACTTATTTCAAATGAAATGTGAACAATAGCTGAGTTTTCAGCAGCCAAACTAATTGAACTCAATTGCCATGGTTCATCTGTATAAATGTTTTGTAAAGGTACATAAATACAAACATTACACTACCTTTCTTCTTATCTGGCCGGACAATGCAGGACACGTTTGATGATGTATCTATGGTTGGGGAGTGTTCAGTGGGTGTCTTCAGCTGTGCAGACTCCACAATCTCGTATATTATAAGGTTTCCCTCCCCTGTCCCAACCCACACAGTGTTGTCCTTGGCAAGTGTAGAAGTGATACGGGCCCGGTTAAAATATGTGTCATCTTCCTGGGAGAGGAATTGAAATCAACTGTAAAATTTCATCTACAAGTATTTGAAGTAAGAACACTTCCTTAAAGAGCTAATAATACAATCTCTATTGGAAATCTCTTTTTTTTTCTCAATATTTCAAGAAATTGGCTTAGAAAACTTAGACTTATTTGCCTACACAGTGCCTATATTTATGTTTATAGTAGCACTTTCTTTAAAACTCTTCATTCTTAATAAAGACAATTTGCCAAAATATTAAAACAAGGGAAGTTCAGAAAATGATCAGAAAGTGACATAGTTAGTTATGGCTTAGTGTACTACACTCTAAATCATCATAAGTAACAAGTGTACACAGTGTCAATGAATCAATCTTCCGTACTTTTCATTAAGTTAAAAGTCTGGGCTTTGTTTCACAAAATAACTTCCATTAAAAATCGCTGTAAGACAATTTTAGATTTTTTTATGAATATATTTTTACTGATCTTTTAAAATGATTAATGATTGTATTTCAAAAAAAAAAAAAAATCATTCTCTGCATGATTTGAGCCAACTTTCGGTTCATTTGGATGAATATTAAAAATATTATGAATAATTGATGGTTTACATTTACAACAATTTTTGTCGTAAGTTTTTTTTTTTGTGAACACTACCCTGAACGAAACAACTGATAGAATAGAATGTAAGAATAGACAGTAGCAATAATTCAAATAAGAACAACATTTTTAAATCACAATCAGGCAAGAAGCATTTACAATCAACTAGTCAAAACTCGTTATCTCAATATTAGAGGAACTGCCAAAGAAACATCAAGATATCCGAATATTGACATAGATTTTGTCTCAAGATCAGTACTTATTTTCATCACCATTGTCGTCTGCCGTATGTCAATTGTACTTCCCCTTCATATTATTGTCTGTGCAGTAGAATTATACTGTCATGATAAATGCCATATCAGGGTCCTTCTTTGAATTGTTTGGCAGTCGGAGATATAAGTTGAGGCTGATTGATTGAATCAAATGATATTTAAACAATTTACATGCAATCATCATATTTGATGACACGATGTTTGCAACATTTTGTCAGTCATTAAAACTGACACCTTTACTGTAGACAGGTAATTAGTGTCACGTCTTAAACAAACTGAAAAATAGAGCAAGAGTCGTTTACTTCATTGTACACCCATATCAATTGATTCGATATTTATAAACAATTTATACCAGGATTCTGATGTTAAATCAAATATAGGATATTCGTTTCATAATATACACGTATTGTCTTTTATATATTTCAATAATTAATTCACATTTTTAATTACCTTTCTGAGTTGCGGGTATCTGTCTGTACGGGTATCATACAACATGCGACAGTTAAGGGTCTGTGGGTCCCACAATTCCAGGATAGAAGAGCCCCTCAGTGATATCCAAATACCGTAGACACTTGGAACCAGCGATAGGATATGGTCGTATGGGTTCACAGAGACCGAAAATGTGTCCATAGCATCAAGCGTCCTGTATGACATAAACAACTGTTTGTGTTGAATATTTGTTACAAGTTTCATTCTTCCACCCCTGTCTTATACTGGCTAGCAGCCTGGCAGGTATCAGGACCAATGATTAGATGCACTGACTGCTGATAACTAACCTAGTTATGGTTGGAAAGTCACCAAACCCATATAAACAATTATAGTAAAGTGTTGGACATATGCTCAAATGGTAAAGCATCACCCATGATCCAAAGGTTGTTGGTTCGATCCTACGCCTGGATTATGTGTGGTGTCAATGAGCAATACACTTTTTCCCATTACACTTTGTACTGGTTCTACTCAGGAAGCATTCTTGCATGATTTGTACAATTTGAAATAAAATTGTTTCATTCTTTATTTCATTTTTTCTTCAAGTTATTGCACGGAAACAAAAAAAATATTTTCACAAATGTAGAAAGACAATGCCAAAACCCCTAAAATCAAACTTATCCTGTGTTTATATAAACATTGTATTAAAATTTCAAAAGATTTGATTCAGGCATTTTTAAGTTATAGCACAAAAAACCGAAGTATGACGGACAGACGGACACAAATTAGTGTCTCCCACTTTTAGCAAAGCATGGACAACTAGTTGATAACAGAGAGGTTTTTTAGCTGTTTACAGTATTGGACAAATGTTTTCAAGATCAAATGAAATTCTTAGTCACACACCTTCTACATGATATTGGAATGTTCAAAAGGAAAAATAGAAATATCTATTATATAATTCAGCCAGCAATGGCAGTAATGTTCAGGTGAATATGGGAATGGGTTAGAGAGATCTTTGAGATAATTTGCATTGTTTTTATGCCATCAAGGGCTAACAGATGATCAGTTAACCAAAACACTCTTTCCTGACATCCTGGAAGATTAACCAGCACACCAATCTCCGTAAGTAACTAAAAACTCTACCACTGGAGTCAGCGGTGAGAGGTAACTGATGACAAGATGCAATATCATTGATCAATTATCATGAAGACTATGACTAGGTGCAGATTCAAACTTATGACCACTGGATTGATAGTCTGATCGCTACTGACCGAACCAACTGGGCCTGGCTTTCAGATACTCAGATACATCACCACTTTTGTAAAAGAAATCGAAGTAATAAACAAACACATACTTGACATGGATGACAGCCACTGTGTTCCCACTGGCACACCACACCTGGTCGCCTTGCAACATCAGACATGTGACAGGAGCTTGACCAATGGGAATGTACATTACATCTACATTAGGCTCACTCTTGTTGTATTGTTTCTGAAAAGTCAATCATAGGCATGGATAGATTACTGAAAAGTTGTAATATAATTATTGTCTAAGAAATACTCTAAGGTAAGGCCAAAACTAAAATATTATTTGCTGTCTCCCTGATCTGCCTACTCATCAAAAAACTGTCTAGATACTCAAAAGCTTTCTCCACTGCTGCCCTGCCCTGCCCTGCCTTACCCTGCCTATTAACCAAAATATGAAATCCAAAATCTGGAGTAAACAAACAATTTTATCATATTATTCCATTATAAATTTCCCATGTAATATTCATTATAACAGGAGCCCTATTTCAATCAATCTTATATGTATCATGGTAAATATGTTGTATGAACAAACCTTACAGGGCAGTTCCCCATACAAATATTTTTTAAATCCACTCTAAACCCACTTTAAACTGGCCCACTTAAGAAAACTGAAAGGCGTTTGGTGGAAAAATGATTATTACCATATTTAACCTACGTTTTGAGACATCAATAACAATTTGCCAATATGGTTTTGTCAATGATCAAATTTGTTGTGTTTATGAACAATTATGCATACTATCCCCTGAAAAGACAGTTGCATAACATACACATGTATATATACATGTAGCTGCAGTGACAGATCTGCTGTAAAGTAACACCAGTCCCTCGACAGAGACAGTTATCTTCAAACTTCTATGTGAAGAAGTCAATGACAATTCCAAGAAGTTTAACTTTGCAGCACAATTGTTTGGGTTTTGCACCTTTCTTTAACAGTATGACAGCTAACTGTTGACGGTAAGTTCACCTCATCATCATTTCCAAGGTACCCGCTAGGTGATTTAATCAGTACTAGGCACAAACCATATTTCTGCAATTCACCAACAACTTCCTCACATATTTAGAGGTGGGACACTTATGACTGTAAAAGTTCATGACCAATCATCACAAGCGACATGTCAGATAGTGATTCAAACTTTTGACCCTTGAATAATTACAGTAACATCATTTTATACTCGCAAATTTTAATCTCTCTAACACACTATAAATAAAATATATATCACATCAAAACGTTTTACATACATTTTTTACGAAATTATGCAGTACACCAGTCTAGATTTTGTTACTCCATAAATAACCAATCAAAATTCATCTATCACTATATATAATGGTTCGTATTTCAAAATGGCGAATGAAGTAAACAACTGATTTGTGCCTGCAGATTATATTCGTATACTAGCTTTTTTCCATCAGTTTTGGCTTCAAAATCACCTGCCGATTATACTCAAGTGCGGATTATACGGTGGGAAATACGGTACATGTATAACTTGATTTATTTTATGTGTCATTTTTTATATATCTTTTTAAAACTTGGTTTACCTCAGTGACAGCTACTGTGCCATCTGCCAATCCTGAGAATATTCTGGTTGCCATGACATCTTCATCTTCATAGCAACATACAGATAAGATGGCGTCATGCAGCTGTATCTGCCACACTTGCTCCTGACTGGTCACATCCAGGGACACCAGCATCCAGGAAATGGTTCCCAGAACCAACTTATCTGTTCCCATAGTACACATGCACATAAGACGGGAATCAAGCTGAAATAATGTTATATAAGTTTGTAAATGTGTATCTTGCAAACTTTATTATAAGAATTTTTAAATTTTGAAAAATCTTTGTAAACTATTTCCAGCTTTCACTGGTTTGTTTCACCAACATATTTAAGTACATACTTAAATACTCAGAGACTTAAATATAAGAAGAGCAGCAAGGTGATCTTGGTTTCAGACTGGCTCCAGAAAAAATGTTAAGCATACACATGATACCTCACCATGCGAGAAAAAAAGTATATTTTACCAATTCACGGTCTCATGGACCGTGATCAAAATTTCATTGTTAAAATCATATTTCAAAAGAAGAAGAAAAATTGTCTGTTATTTTCCGAATCTTAACTTAAGATTTTAATATATTATTTTTATATATGTATTTATAATAACATAATATACTAGCAAAATTTAAAAACAACATGGTTCTTACTGGGGGATCAAACCAATTAATTTCAGATTCGAGGTTTGATGCACCATCACTAGACAGACCTAAGGCTTTTTGTTGAATTTGAGCCGTGTGATCATTATTGTGAATATTGTACCAAAGCGTAAGAGTTACAATAGAACAGTATACTCAGGTAAATTAACTTCTATATCAAAACATTTCTAAAAACCTGGTACCTTATAGTCTATACTGCACATGGTTCCCTGTTCGCAGGAAACATAGCAAAGTCTGCCTATATGCTGGTCCCCATAACAAAACCACACTTTACCTGCAAAATCATTACAATTGAAATAACATATACTCTTTCTTTTCTTCGGCAGTAATACAGCAACACTATATTGTCTGGAGGTGAGTCACCGCTCGGTGCGGAGGTTACAAGTCCAGGCCCAGTCCAGCTCTAGGCTTTAAATAAGCAAAATTTGTGCCCCTTCTCTCTACAAAACAGTTGATTTATTGATTGAAAATTTAGCATCATTTTTATGCCATTGAAGGCTGACTGAAGATCAGCTAACCTAATCACTGTTTCCTGGAATTAACCAGTACTCGAGCACACCCCATCTCCGTAAGTAACTGATAACTTTCCCACTTGAATCAATGGTGAGAGACGAATGATAATGAGACACAATGTCGTATATCAATCATCACAGAGACTGTTGCAAACGGGGATTCTAACTCACGACTCCTGGATTGATAGTCAAGACGCGTAACCGACTGAGCTTATGGGGCCTGGCTCTCTACAGGACAGATATTCAGCTACTATTTATGTACATTCACAGCAATTTTATCAGTATTTTACTGGACACTAGTTGTGAGAATTTATAATATACATCTATCTAAAAATTTAATTCAAATAAGAAATTGAAATACTCCAGAATGAATGCAGACCATTAAAATTTAACTTTTTATTCGAGTAAGGTATGTAACTTTTGTAAATGTAAATTAACTTGTGATTATCTATGAAAAAAAAAAAGCAAAATGTTTTTTATTTTCATTAGCTTTTATTGGTGTGACAGAAAATAAAATCACCCGAAATGTGCCATTTTTGGATTTTTAAAGATTTGTTTATCCATTATTCCAAACTAGTACAACAACAACTTGGTTTATAAAACCTGTTACTGGTAATAATTTTTAGCCCTGTTACTGGTATTCATTTTAGCCCTTTTACCGCCAGGCATAGCCCTGCATAATAATAATGTCATCATGATAAAGCTTTGCAAGCATTATCACTATCAAAATGATCATCTGTGACACTGACTACTTTTTATTTCTCAAATTTATTAAATACATGGAAAAAAAACAACAAAAAAATTGAGGGTAAAAAGTAGTTCCTGTCAAGTAATAATAATAAGCAAAAACAAATAAGAAACAAATCAAACAATAAAATATGTTGTGGATATTGTATGATGTCATTTTTAAAAAAATGTTGCATAAAATAGACCAAACGCTACAATAATGTAAATCAAATTAGGAAGGCGTAAGAATATTAATTAAAGACGGACTATCAGTACTTTAATATAGATATGAAGTTTTAGATCAACTGCCTACTTGCCATGTGTCTGTTTAAAGAAGCTTCACCTATATTGCCAATATTTTTTTCGACTCTAGCAGTAAAACTGCACATTTATATCAAACATCATAAGGGTCCTCCATGGCCGAGTGGTCTTAGCGGCTGTCTCAAGATCACTTACCTCTCACCGCTAACATCCTAGATTCAAGTCCCGCTCACTCCAAAAATTTTATGCAAGAAAGTTTCCAGTTACTTGCGTAAGGACGGTGGTTCTTCTCAGTCTGAGGTCTTTCTCCTCCAGTAAAACTGGATATGCCATATATGACCTGAAATGTCTTGAAAATGGTGTTAAACCCATAAAAAAAAATAAAAAATTCAAACATCATAATTATATTATGTTCATTAAAATATATTGTATTTTGTCTCTGTAGTGTAAATAAAAATTATTTTAATTTTGTTGACCAAGTTCTGAATCACGGCCCAGGATAAAGTCACACAATGGCCAGTATCGTGTTATACTAACCATTTGACAAATAAAACGGAAAATGTCTACCTGTGTATTAACAAATTTATCATAAATAAGACAAACTACAAAGATGGAATCAACCATTATCTTTGAATGGGACCTTCCTCTTTGGCTTTAAGAAAGATATAGATATCAATAATGTATGTATACAAAACATATACCATCCAGTATGGCCACGGCACACTCTATTCCCATAAATATGCCCGCCTCTGCTTCCATGCTCATGTACTGAAATACAAAGCATTTTATACTGTTATAGAATTCATATCTAGCATCGGGAATCAGAGCTGAAATTTTTAATCAATAAATTTTACGTTTCAGCAAATCAAAGATAAGCTTTGAGCCTTAGTAACTTCAAAATTGAATTAAAATAAATTAGAATCATATTTAAGATACAAATTTTTCTCTCCCAGCTCACATTAATAACCAAGCAAATTTGGTTAACTACGCTATGGAAGGAGAGAGTAAATATTATTTCAATGTTGGCCTAAAGTAACTATCTATTCAATGGCATTGCATTAGGCACATTTAGCATTTAGCTCAGTCAGTAGCACGTCTGACTATCAATCCAGGGGTAGTGAGTTCGAATCCCCGCCCGACAACAGTCTCCGTGATGGTTAATATACGACAATGTGTCTCATAATCAATCGTCTCTAACCGCTGATTCAAGTGAGAAAGTTATCAGTTACTTGCGGAAATGGGTTGTGCTTGATTACTGGTTAACCTTTCCGGATGGTTAAGTTAACTGATCATCTGTTGTTGTCCTCGATGGCATAAAAATGATGCTTAATAATCAATCAATCAATGGTGTTGCTGTCATTGCTGAAAATTAGAGGTGTACTAGATCATCGATGGATTGTGCTTCACCTTTCCGCCGATGTGTGTATCGGGTGTTAAATGAGATTTCCAATAGATAGTGATGCAATGCATTCTTTAGACCTAAGATGAATCGATACGATTGTCAAATATCGTGCATCGCATTTCCATTCTCGAGGAAAGATAAAAAAAATTAGCTAATTAAACCTAACAAACAAAAAAAACGGGCAAAACACGTGACGAATATTATGGACAGCATCTCCTTCCCATCAGGTACTATCCCACTATGTTTATTTCATCACTCGCAGTTATGCGATGTAATAAGATCTGTTGTTCTCTGTTAATAATGATACTTTTAAGTTGCATACGAGCAGTTATAACATACACCTCATTAAACAATCATGGTGATTGCATAAGATACAGTTAAAAAATCAGTATCGTGATGTGCATTGCATTGCGACTTAAATATTGCAATACACATTGCCTTTTATTTTCACAGGCAATTAAGTTCAACTCTCTGTATAAATAATGTATGATATATTAATAAAACAATGTCATAATATGTTTATCTCTCAATTTGATGGCTGATGAAATAACTCTGTAGTGAAAAAGTCACAACAATTTAAGAGTTACCTCCCCTATGATATGGAAGCAAACTTTTATGCTTAAAATCAAATAAATATTAGGTTTAGTTTCTTAACTGTTTTGGTGTACAAGATTTGGAGCGGACATAGATTTTTTACTTATTTCAGACTTTTAACCTCTTAGTGTGACCTTGACCTTTAAGCTAGGCACCTGGGTATTGTGCACGACACATCATCTGATTATGGTGGACATTATTTTCAAAATCTTGTCAAATGTTTTAGAAGATATGGAGCAGACAAGTAATTGTGTAACTATTTTAAACATTCAACCCATGACGTTTTAGTCAGGGACCTGGTTATTGCATACAACACATGATTATTGTGAAAATCCCTCTATGAATAAGAAAGTCATAGCACGGACAAGATCAGACACATGCTTGAACACAACCGCCATTATGATGATTATGTCAAGCTCACCACAAGGGTACTGACAATAAACTGGTCAATATGAGCTTACCAACTGCTCTCTTTCAGCGAACGCCAGCCTCTGTAGTTCCTTTTTCTTGTGTTTTTCTTTGAGGGCATTTAAGTAACACGTTTCCTTGGTCAAAATGTCACGACGTTTTGGAAACGGTTTTAATCCTTCAAAGGCAAGCTGGAATAAGACCAATAGAGATATTAAAGCTATACTCCCCTAAAAACAGCTCCGAGTTATAACAAAAATCATGACATAACAAGAGGTTGCCACCCCTGGCATTTCCAGAGAAGTGGATTTAATCTTTGCAAAAATCACATGTAAATGCCACAAACTGAAATATATAGCCGACTGTAATATGACACATTGTCTTGTCCCAGTGAGCACTGGTGTGATGTTCTAAATCAAACCATAAATATGTAAGTTATAACCTCAAAACAAAAGAAAAACTGTCTTTGACGAACAGATCATACTCATTTGCATGACACATCGTCTTGGACTGGTTAGCATTTGTGCCAATTCATTTAAAAATCCAATCACAACTAAAGAAGATACGGTCCGGACAGCTTGGACTGGTTAGTATTTGTGCCAATTTATTTAAAAATCCAATCACAACTAAAGAAGATACGGTCTGGACAGCAGTGGACGGATGGAGCTGTGACCCTGACCTTTGAAGAACAGACCCAAGTAATTTGCATGACACATCATCTTGTCCTAGTAAACATTTGTACCGAGTTATTTAAAAATCCAATAACAGCTAGAAAAGATAGCATAGATGGACGAAGCTGTGACCATGACCTTTGACAAACAGACCAAAGTCAGTTGCATGACACATCGACTATCAATCCAGGGGTCGTGAGTTCAAATCCCCATCCGGCAACAGTCTCCATGATAATTGATATACATTGTGTCTCATTATCATTCATCTCTCAGCACTAATTCAAGTGGGAAAGTTATCAGTTACTTGCAGAGATGGGGCGTGCTTGAGTACTGGTTAACCTTTCAGGATCCGAGGAAACAGCGGCTAGGTTAACTGATTGTCTGTTAGCCCCTGATGGCATAAAAATGATGCTAAATATTCAATCAATCAATCATTTAACATATTATTGTTACATGCAGTCAAACCTTAGTAAGCTCATTTAACTAAGCAGCTACCTGTCTTAAGCAGCCATATTTTCTATTTCCCATTTATATGCTTTCAGAGCAAACCAACTTGTATAAGCAACAACCTGTCTTGAAAGGTCACTTTTGCTCCATCCCTCAACTGGCTGCTTTAGACAGATTTGACTGTATATGAAAATATATTTCCTCTTTCTTCATGTGTTCAGTTCACTTTTGTAACAGCATAGACAATAGCAAAAGGAGATTTTCCTCCAGCTATACTTATGATATTCAATGCAGGTAAGAAATCTTAAAGTCTGATAAAAAATCATGAGTTTTCCAGGACTTTCAGCTTCTGGTCACTGACCATCTGAAAACTTGTGTGACCCGAGCTATTCCTGAGCTTTTGTGGTAACTACATGTAAATACAGACAGCAGTGTGAACCAGGAACAGCAGAAAATGGACTCTACCAGGAATCACAACAGCTCTAAACTTACTTCCCAATCAAGTTAAGTGGCCTAGTCATGGTGCAAGGCGCAGTCTCAATATCACTTGCCTCTCACCACTAAGGTCGTTGGTTCGAGTATATAAATCAATATAAAAGGGTAACGATTTTATCTCAATATACACTTCTCCAATGTGGGCTGATATCACTGAATGTCTCAAGCCTGAGCTGACTAAGAAAATGTCAATTTCTCTAGATGATTACTAAATGAACGTATAACATGTTAATTGACCGTGTAGAATAAATGTTGAAGCCAGAACAATTTTTCATTCATAAGTAAAATATAACATGCAAATTGATCAACGTAAATAAATATTTAATATTTTAAAAATCTGAGTTGAAAAAATCTCAAGTTCAGCAAAACTGCGGTCAGTTTCCTTATATGATGTAAAATTAACAAGCAAATTCAGTGAATTTATTTATCCAACTTTAAAAATATGTATTTTTCACAAATTAAAAGGGCATAACTGTAGAATGACAAATGTCGCAACCCTTTAAAATCGAACTTAGCCTTTGTATAGTACTAAAATTTCAAAAGAGTTGATTCAAGCATTCTTAGTTATTGCATGGAAACCAAAGTGAGACGGACAGACGGACCTAAATGAGTGTGTCCTGCTTTATGCAAAGCGGGGGACAAAAATAAGCACTTGATTTACCTTGACCAATCCCTCCACATCGTAGGTGAGTTTAGCGCACGCTTTCAGATGCCTCATGATCCCCATTGTGTCAGTCTTCTGCAGAATGTCTCTCTCGTGTAGCTTCAGAATCGCGAGAGAGAACCGAAATAAAACCTTGGGGCCCTCCAATAGGAAACAATCCCACACACGTAGAAGAGTCTGTAATAAACAAACTGGAATTATACAAAATTAAAAAAAATGCAAAAAACCCCCAACCCAACACATTCCCACGAATAATGGCTCACCCCCACTACCCACTACACAACTTTCGATCTTTTTTTTTTTTTATCTTCTATCATTAAAAACAATCTGTAAATCAACTGAAAAGGAAGGCAGTTATGGTATCATATATTATACACAAACATTTGTTGTTATATTATTATATTATAGGCGTGTCGCAAATACAGACCTGAGTAAACAAGAGTTGTCAAAAGACAACAAAGCTTGCCTATGGGATAAAACTCACCACCCATGCAAAGATTGAGACTGGAGGCAAACACCAAAACTTAAAAGCAACTAAATGCAAAAGTTTAACATGGTTGTCTACAGACGAGGCCGACAGTGGGGTCATGGCAATAGCTCTCCAGGACATTCGTCCCGGTGAGCTAAAAAGTGACGTTGCTATGTAACAAATACGATTTAAACACCATTTCAACATATGGTATCAAGTTTTCATTGGCAGAGAAAAATCTCTGGGTGGAGCCGCCTTCTTTCCCAAACTGGTAAAGCTTTTGGGATGAGCTGTCCTTGAACCAACTGTCTCAACTGGTCTGGTAACATTACCTAATATATGATACCTTGGCCATGACGAACCCAGTGAAAAAGAAAGGTGGATGTATTCATTTATTCCATTTTATTGCTGTAATACATTCATCATACATGTTTATGTTGTATGGTGTTTAGCGTCGCTTTCAACAATTTTTCAGTCATATCGCAATGGTTTCTACTTGAGACAGTATTTTAAGCGCTGTCACACTGGAGTATCATGCCGCAGACATATGGTGTGATACCCCACCCAGTCACATTATACTGACACCGGGCCAACCAGACCTGGAAAGGCCCTCCTCTAAATGCTGAGTGTCAAGCGAGGAAGCTTCTAGTACCATTTTTAAAGTCTTTGGTATGACCCGGCCAGGGATTGAACCCACGACCTTCCGCATGCGAGGCGGACGCTCTACCACTAGACCACGCCGCTGCCTCATACATGTTTACAGATGAAGACACAGATGTGACTAGTACCTGATAGTCAAACCTGTCTTAAGCAGCCAGTCAAGGGCAGGATCAAAAGTGAACTTTTAAGACAGAGTGTTGCTTAATACAGGTTAATTTACTCTAAAAGCACAGAAATAGGAAATTGAAAATATGGTTGCTTAACCATTTACTCCATAGATATGCATTTTCCCGCACCAATCACAGAAGGCCTTTGAAAACAGTGCAGGAACAGTACAGTGCTCATGACGAGCAATCTGAACACATCCTGCACTGTTTTCCACTCTGTCAGTTAATATAAGCATATTTCACCAATTGCTGATACGTGGTGATTTAATGCTTTCAAGAAAATGCTTATGGAGCAAAGGGTTAAGACAGGTGGCTGCTTAATAGAGGTGACCACTTATACAGGCTTTACTCTCTCTCTCTCTCTCTCTCTCTCTCTCACTCTCTCTCTCTCTCTCAGCATTGAACCCAGAATCGTTGGTTCCCTCCTCTGCCTCAGCAGGCTGCGGTGTCCTTGAGCAAGACACTTTATCTGCACATGTTAAGTACTGGTTCTACCCAGAAAGACTTTGAATGTGATTTGTCTTAATTGTAAGAACTTGTTTAACAATTTATGTAAAATAATTAGTTTTAAAATATATATGATTGTCGTTTTCTAGTCAATCTTTTCTTGGATACCACATGAGTAATGCTGACCCCCACCCCCTATCCTAAATATTATGGTTTTGCATCATTTAAATATAAAATAAATCGGGAAAAAAAAAAAACACCACATGAAAGAGTAAAGATGCCTTTGAAGAAAGATGTGTTTTTTTAAAGAAATTAATTACAATAAATAATCCATTACAAGTAGCAAGTTAATTGTATGTTTGTTTGGCACATCTTTCAACAATCTCTCATTGGTTTCCGCTTAAGACAGTGAACTATAAACAACACCACACAGAAGTATCACACCACTGACACATAACATGACAGTTTCCACTAGAGACGGGAAATTATACCACACACAGAAGTACCACGCTAAAAAAACGTATATCACTCCATGCAGTGATTTATCCACATGCAGAGCTGTGTGATGCGATTTCTTTGGATTTGAATATTTAGTACCACCATCAAGGGCTAAAAGATGATCAGTTAACCTATACCAAGTCTTTCCTGGGATCCGTTGAGGGTTAATAGATGATCAGTTAGCCTATACCAAGTTTTCCTGGGATCCATCAAGCATTAATAGATGATCAGTTAACCTATACCAAGTCTTTCCTGGGATCCATCAAGGGTTAAAAGATGAACAGTTAACCTATACCAAGTCTTTCCTGGGATCCATCGAGCATTAATAGATGATCAGTTAACCATTATCAAGTCTTTCCTGGGATCCATCAAGGGTTAACAGATGATCAGTTAACCTATACCAAGTCTTTCCTGGGATCCATCGAGGGTTAACAGATGATCAGCTAACCTATACCAAGTCTTTCCTGGGATCCATCGAGGGTTAACAGATGATCAGCTAACCTATACCAAGTCTTTCCTGGGATCCATCGAGGGTTAACAGATGATCAGTTAACCTATACCAAGTCTTTCCTGGGATCCATCGAGGGTTAACAGATGATCAGTTAACCTATACCAAGTCTTTCCTGGGATCCATCGAGGGTTAACAGATGATCAGTTAACCTATACCAAGTCTTTCCTGGGATCCATCAAGGGTTAACAGATGATCAGTTAACCTATACCAAGTCTTTCCTGGGATCCATCAAGGGTTAACAGATGATCAGTTAACCTATACCAAGTCTTTCCTGGGATCCATCGAGGGTTAATAGATGATCAGTTAACCCATACCAAGTCTATACCAAGTTAAACTTATAACTATCCCACTTTTATCAGGAAATATCACATGACAGACAAATGACAATCATGCAGAGACGCAATGTTGTATATCAATCATCATGGAAACTATGGACCAGTTGCGATTCAAACTCATGAACCTGGGATCAGTAGTCAGACACGGTACCAGCTAAGCTAACGGGGCTCAGCTTCTGTGTGATGTGCAAAAGTGTCTCATTTGTCATACAAACAACAAACTGGTAACAACTGATCAATTAATGGTTGGTTTTTTATCTGGGTGACACACCTAACATCGGGTCAAAAACCAGTCTCATAACTTCATTTATACAAGTTTCTAGTACCAATTAAGTCTTTCTAATAACTGATCTGACTGGAACGAATCTAAAACCTCCAACATTCAAGGAGAATACCCAATCACTGTGCCAGAGATATGATTATTCATTATTTTTTTGTTATAAGTTGAACAAAAAACTCTGTACATTTAAGTCTTTTTCTTCATTTCTTATGCTGCATTATATTGAAAGGTGAACCAAATGAAACACAGCACATGAAACATTTTATTTATGGTGTTTAGCATCGTTTTCAACAATTTTCAGTTATGTTTGGATGGTGTCTACCTAAATGCAGCTTGATTATCATGCCGCAAACACATGATATGTTACCCCCACCCAGTCACATTTTACTGACTGACCAGACCTAGAACTATCCTCTAAATGCTCAAGATTAAGCAAGGAAGCTTCTAGTACCATTTTTCAAGTCTTTGGTATGACCCAACCGTGAGATTGAACCCACAACCTATCGCATAAGAGGCAGATATGAATGCTCTA
The DNA here is from genome assembly GCA_029582155.1 of Panopea generosa. Lineage (NCBI taxonomy): Eukaryota > Metazoa > Mollusca > Bivalvia > Adapedonta > Hiatellidae > Panopea > Panopea generosa. Next base: position 26,241,771 of record CM055905.1, read on the forward strand.
CCGCTAGACCACCGCCATGGTTTATATCATAGAATATAATTTGATGAAAAATTATTTTAAGACCAAGATTTTAATTACAAACCAAACAATGATGCGAGTCTATCATTTTGAAACCTTTTATTCTTGTATAATGTTTAACCCTTTACTTCATATAGACGCCTTTGGACACCTAATATAGATGCCTTTGGACACTTCTAATATAGACACCTTTGGACACCTCTAATATAGATGCCTTTGGACACCTCTAATATAGAAGACTTTTGAATTATTGGGTGAATTATGTTTAAATTAACTGACAGAGTGGAAAACAGTGCAGGAAGTGTTCAGATTGCTCGTTACGAGCAATCTGAACTCTTCCTGCACTGTTTTCAAAGGCCTTCTGTGATTGGTGCGGAAAAACGCGTATCTATGGAGTAAAGGGTTAATGTGTCTGTTAAAGTGAATATATCAGGATTTTTCAAAATTTTAAATTGCCTTAAAACTTTTTTTTTTTACAATGTCCTATGCCTATATAAAACTCACTGACACCGTATTGCCAAAAGGATATCGATTTAAACATGCAAAAATAATAATATATTGAAAAGGTATTTCCCTAACATATTTTGTGATGGATTAGACAAGTCACATGATTTCATGATTTGATCCATTATTCATGTAGTAAAAATTAATTCAACTTAGAAAGAGTCTGAATGACGATGTGAAGATCGTCAAGTAGTATTTAAGTGCTGTCTATTTTTAGAATGTGGATTTTGTTTCAAGTTTACCACTCCTATTTAAATATCGATTTTGTTACATTTTGGTGGATTTGACATATAACTGAGCTATTCCATTTATATTTATCAATGATAATCAGATGATTTTTATCCATTTTAATAATTACATTATTTTTTAAGATATTTATAGTGATTTATTCTGATACACACCCTTTAAGAGCATACCGAGACATCTCTAAGATTGATTGAATGAATAATTATTTAGAGTCCATTTTTATGCTATTGAAGGCTGACAGATGTTTAGTTAACAAATGTTTACCGGAATCCTGAACCAGTACTTAAGTGCATTCATCTCAACAAAAAACTGATAACTTTCCCAGTGAGAGATTGGACCTCATGACCATTGGATTGATAGTGAGGCATGCTACTGACTGGCTAACTGGGCATCTCTAAATTTGATCTCTGATTAAGTTAGTATAATTAATGTTATGTAAGAATCAAGCAGGGGGTAAGGAGACAACTGACCTGACATGGGCTGTCAGTGAAACAAGCTGATAATCCAGTCAGCAATAAATATTGTTTCCAATGCCACCATTTTCCTTAGACAAGTGAACTGTCTCTACATAAACACTGCATTGTATTACATTGTATTTACTTGGACAGACAATGCCACATGTTCAGTGGACATACCGGCCGCTCTCACATCAGGTCAATTATACTGCCACAAAGATCTGCCCTTGTCCAGTAGACATATGTCTCCAACAACAAAACTGAATGGTGGTCACTTGTACACTATCTCCCCACAATTAACATTACTGATAAACACTAATTGATAATTGGAGTCAATTTTCTTTTATCTCATTGACTGTTACATGACACAATGAACTTTGTAGGGGTTCATAACTAAATCTAAGCAATGGTGTTCACATGAATAACTTAAATAAACTATAAATTTTGAGAACTTCCAGATCCTGAGCTCGACAGTTTGAAAAAGTTTTTTTGTTGGACATGGTGTCTTTCCATACTTTCCTATTTATATGAAGTCAAAAAGTCATGGGTAGCCAAAAAAGTCTAAGTCTGTGAGTTAAGCACAACCTGATCAGATATAAATATATATTTATATATTTTTTTTTTCTTCTTTTGAATGATATTAAATAACATTTTCAACAAATTTCAGGTTGTATATGGCATATCCACATTTATTGGTGGAGGAATCCCTCTGAATGAATCTCAGTAGAACCACTGTCCTTGATGACAGCAAGTATCTGGCAAATTTTCTCACATGTTTTTGGAACCAGCATGACTCAAACCTACAACCTTAGCGTTAAGAGATAAGTGATATTGAGACGGCATCTTAGACCATTCGGCCACCGAGGACATCCCTATCAGATCAGACATTGTTTTGCAAGTCATTTTTTAACACCCTTTCTTAATGATAATTGACCCGACATGGGCTGTCAATCAAAACAAACCGATAATCCAATAAGCAATTGAAAGTGTTTCCAAGGCCACCATTTTCCTTAGACTAGAGAACCGTCTCGTAGTAAACACTACATTGTATTCCATTGTGTTTACTTTGACAAACACCACCACCAAGCCAGTAGGTGAAGGGGTTGTCACCTTCGCGTCAGATCACTGGTCCAAAAACATGGATGAAAAAATGAATTATACATGTTCAACAAATTCAGCCGGTTAGTCTACCAGTACCTTTTTTTAAATTGTTTTTTACATAATTTGACAAGACTCAGATAGATACTTTTCAAAAGCCTATATTATACTTTCTATCTGTTATTCAGTTTTGTTTGATATCTGAATAAAGCCCTTAAGATACATTTGCTTTTTTGATTTCAATAAATCCAACTTAAACTCAAGTTACGTTTTCTTTAACAAGTTTCTTTTATATGCCAATAAAACGTTGCTCAAAAACACCAGATGCACCTGCTAAACTGCAGGGAATTAATTTTTTAACAAAGAAGGAGTCAAAGATTTCACGAAAAGTCGAGTGAGAGTAAACAAGCAGACCTTCAGTTGTGACCCTAAAGCACTTAGATGTAAAGTGTTCCTACAAATGGATTTTACTATATACTGCAATGAGAACATTAACCCTGCATGCAGCAAATCAATCATTTTCATCTTTAAAGGGGCATCCCCTATAAGTCCAATGTTTTAGGATAAAATGTTTAACACTGATTATTTAAATGCTGTCATATTAATAAAGATATTTTTGTTCAGAAACATGTGTTCTGTCCTACTTCTGTAATGCGTGTTTTACAGTCAGAATGTGAAGTGTTGTTGTTGTCGATTAAATCGCGTCCCACTCTAAATGCTACAACAACAACTTTCCTCAATCCAATAATTGCCAAGTAACAATAACAAATCTTCCGATTTTCGGTAATTAGTGAAGTGTGTTCCGAAACTATCTGGTATTGGTTTCATTAAAATCAGTCGAGAATACGATTGTTTATACACAACCTTTATTCTAGAAAAGTAACACGTATTGTTGTAGAAAATTGCACCAATTTCTTCAAGTTACATGGGTTTCTTTCAGACTAGGTAGTTGGATCATTTCGGACATAAATGTATAGCCAAGGCCTCTTTAAAAAAGCAATCTGTATTATACACATATGAATTTTATATTCATTTATTTATTTTAGCTCAGGCTCTGAGTTTGGATTCATATATGAATTGCTCTCTAGTCTGTTTTCTGTGATAGGCAATAAAAAATTTTTTTGCAAGATTATTATCCCCATCCGCCCCCTATTTTTCATTTAGCATCAACCATTTTTATTTTCATAAAAAAAAAAAAAAAAAAATTAAAAATAAAATCCTCTTCTCCTCCTCCCCCTTTTTAATAAAAATTTAGATGATAATCTAGCAATTAATTTATAATGGCCCTATTAAGAATCATTACTGAGTGTTTGTTATTTTAGAGGTTATCGGCACCAGTGCAACCTGGGATTGAACCTGTGACCTATGTTGTGGGAGGTCAACACTCTATCAGCTGCATTCTGACTTCAGTAGTTCAAGTATAACTAGTACTGAACGGAGTAGCTGACAGTAATTATCATTTAATGCTTTTTCTTAAAAAGTTTTTTATATCAAAATAATTTCCTTGAAATTTTGACTTGACAATGTAAAACCCCTCAAACAAATCTGTTTAATAGATTGATACATAATTGTAAGTTAATGTTGTACAAAAATTTTAAGAATGCTACTCAATAACCTGACGAAGAAAAATGGTAAGTTAGCTGTTCCCTTCAGTATATTGTAATATCAATAAAACAATAATGTGACTGATAATCTCAATGTCTATATGCTGACTTGATGTGTGGATATTGTATTTTTTAAAATGATTGTGTATTCAATGACTGAGTGCATGTTAATTTAGCTCTTTGATTAAGTGAAAGAATAACATATCACTTTTTTTTTTATCAGGGATTAATGCCATTTTTCAACATGGAGTAATGAGGCCATAATAAACTTATTGCAAGAGTATCATCTCCGCCTGCCACCTATTTCTCATGCCGACCTGACCCTTTTTATTTTCATAAAAAAAAAATTGATCAAAAAAAAAAAAAAAAAAAAAAAATCTCTTCCCTCACCCCCACTTACCCCTTTTAAGAAAAATTTGGATGAGAATCTGGCAATTAATTTGCAATGGCCTAAAGAGATGGTATGTTAATTTAGCTTTTTGATAAAGTGAAAGAATAATTTTGTTGATATGGAATACAATTCTGTTGATGTATTAATGAGAGAACATATTACATTTTTTAATTGGGGTCTAATGCCATTTTGAGATGGCATATTTTCGAAATAGAAAGCATAATGGAAATGAGATGTCTAGAAGGAACTGTTGTACAGTTAAAGGCAGTTTGATAATACAGATATGGTATATATCGACTAGATAAATACATCTCCATTACTTCACTCAGAGATGCATTGACTTGATAAAGAGAAGGACTATTAAGGAATGAATGAATGGGTTTTTACGGTGTACCTACATATTATAGGTTATTCAACGCCAACAGGAAAGAAAATTCCAGGTTCACTCTACATAAAAATGCCACCCCCCATCTCCCAACAACAAATTACCATATAAATAAAAAATATCAACAAATGAATATGAAGAATGAACCTGGAACTTTGATACCTGCAGAACAGCAGTTTCAGCAAATTTTATCATATTACACAAATTGTCGCTTTCTATGACATAGATGAGCCGATGTAATCCTATTCTTGCCATCACTCATATGGCTCCCTGGAACCATACAGGGGTTGATAATTTAACAACAATAATGAACATGACAAAAAATGATAAAATGCACATGACGCCTATTTGGAGGATTCCTACCCCTATGCAGAGATCGGCAGTGATACAATCTTACCTGGAACCACACGGGCTAGATAGGGACAATTTGTTGATTTGATAGAGAGATGACACATTGACTGACTTGACTTTTGATTTGACAGAGAGATGACACATTGACTGACTTGATTTTTGATTTGACAGAGAGATGACAGTTTCACTGACTTGATTTCTGATTTGACAGAGATGATACATTGACTGACTTAATTTCTGATTTGACAGAGAGATGACAGTTTCACTGACTTGATTTCTGATTTGACAGAAAGATGACACATTGACTGACTTGATTTCTGATTTGACAGAGAGATGACACATTTACTGACTTGATTTCAGATTTGCGAGAGATGACAGTTTCACTGACTTGATTTCTGATTTGACAGGACCGCGGCCTGGTCTAGTGGTAGAGCGTCCGCCTCACATGCGGAAGGTTGTGGGTTCAATCCCCAGCCAGGTCATACCAAAGACTTTAAAAATGGTACTAGAAGCTTCCTTGCTTGATGCTCAGCAATTAAAGGAGTTCTAGGTCTGGTCGGCCCGGTGTCAGTATAATATGACTGAGTGGGGTATCATGGTACCATGTGTCTGCGGCTCAAGTAGACACCGTCGCGATATGACTGAATAATTGTTGAAAGTGATGCTAAACACCATACAACAACAACAACAACAAATGATTTGACAGAGATGACACATTGACTTACTTGATTTCTGATTTGACAGAGATGACAGTTCCACTGACTTGATTTCTGATTTGACAGAGAGATGACACATTGACTGACTCGATTTTTGATTTGACAAAGAGAAGACAGTTTCACTGACTTGATTTCTGATTTGACAAATAAAAGACACATAATTTGACTGACTTGACTTCTGATTTGACAGAGAGATGACACACTGACTGACTTGATTTCTGATTTGACAGAGAGATGACACACTGACTGACTTGATTTCTGATGTGACAAGAGATGACACATCAACTGACTTGATTTCTGATTTGACAGAGATGACACATTGAATGACTTGATTTCTGATTTGACAGACAGATGACACATTAACTGACTTGATTTCTGATTTGACAGAGAGATGACACATTGACTGACTTGATTTTTGATTTGACAGAGAGATGACACATTCACTGACTTGATTTTTGATTTGACTGACAGATGACTCATTTACTGACTTGATTACCATTTCGATGATAAATATTATTATTATTATATGTATGCATCTTTGTATAAGTTTTAATTAAATATTTGATGTAAACAATTTTAATTTTTTTTTTGGCATTACATTTTTTTGTCAAATTTCAAAAACAGGAGGTAAAACCAAAAAATCTGTACGACAATATGTGTTTTTTATAACTGATATTGCATGAACATAGAACATTAAACTTAAATACTGGGAAATTTTATAAAATGACCAAAAAAATGACAAAAACTATAGAAATCGTCCTTAAAACTGTAGAAGAAGACCTGATGTCACATTCTTTACAGATTATTCATAAAATAAAGTAGAGATTACAGCATTATATTCTGCTGTATTACAGACAACCTGACAGACTGTTATCTTGGTGGACATAATACTGTCAATATCTTAATACCCCTTAATGTCATTATAATCTGTAACAGAAGATATAAGTAGGGGCTCAAAATTGGATCAACCGAGGTCATTACAATAGACTGGGCAGGGACTCAGGAACTTATTTCAGTCATTGCAATGGACTTGTCTGTTCCTATTGCTGACAATTTTTTTGCTTGTTTGAATATGCAACACAAAGTAAGTTCTGTCAGTAGCGCGTATCAATCTAGAGATTAGGAGTTAGAATCCCCAGCCAGTCACAGTCTCCGTGATAATTGATTGATGACATTTCGTCTCACTGTCATTCTTCCTTATAAATTGTTTGAATAATTGGCATCATTTTTATGCTTTCAAAGGATAACAGAAGATCAGTTAACTTAACCACTCTTTCCTGAGACCCTGGAATGTTAACCAGTACTCCAGTACACCCATCTAAGGTAACTGATATCTTTCCCACTTGACACAGTGGTGAGAGACAACTGACAATGAGATGCAATGTAGTATACCATTTATCACTGAGAATGTGGCCAGGCATGGATTAATTTTAGCACAGAACTGATAAAAAAAGTTGTGCATTTACCGTTTATTTTTCATTTCATCTTTATAAGGAAAGGGTAAAACATACTATAAATAACACTTTTTAAGAGTCTGCCATGACCGCATGTTCTAAGATGCGTCTCGTGATCACCTACCCCTCACCACTGAGGTCATAGGTTAGAGTCCTGCTTGCTCCAAAAACTTTATGTGAGAAAGTTTGCCAGTTACTTGCTGAAGAACGGTGGTTCTACTCAGATTCATTTTGAGGTTTTCCTCCACTAATAAAACTGGATATGCCAAATATAACATGAAATGTGTTGAAAATAGCGTTAAACCCCATTTAAAAAACAAAACGAAACACATTAGTTTTCGTCAAACATTGTTATGTAATGATGTATAAAAATAACAAATTTTTTGGTGATTTATTAATACCATTTAGATGTTATCGCCAGGTGCATCTTTTTACATCTGCTTTATATTTTTATTTTAAAACCAGGGAACTCATTTGCATATTTTACAAAATTTACGCCAGGTTTACATCTCATTATGCTTGGTTTTCATACTCTACAAAACTACATCTACGCCTGGATTTCTATGAAATTACGCCTGGTTTATGCCAATTTTATGGGCTTCACATTTCGTATAGGAAGTTAGAAACCAGATTTGAATACAAGATTCGATCGAGTCATGGTAAGCAGAGATGAGCATCAAAATGACTAGTTCAAAGCCCGAGGTTGGTATGCGATATTACACTAGGTTAATTAAAAATATTTATTACCCTCCTGCATAATAAATAATAATTCTGTTTCATTTACCTAGTACAATTTCAGTACTAAGTGATGATATGGAAGACACCTTAATGTGATAAATGAGAGATAAATCGGATTACAGTGTTGACATGTGGCTTTACAGTTAAATAAACACTCCATCGTATCAGTCATTTACCCTTACAACAATAGTATTATACAGTTATAAGGCAACTATCTGTTAATCTTATCATTTAACCGGGGTCAACCCAAACTGGACATACTCAAAAGATGCAAAGCCAATTAATGATTGGGTGAATTATACTTAATTAACAGATTATCCTAAATCATTAACCTACACAATCCACGTCCAATATATAGTATAAGAGGTGTTTAATGGATTATATAAACACAATAAATCTCTATCTGTATAAATTCTGATTAAGATAAGATCAATTATACGACCCATTTTGAGTGTATTAAACAAGGTAATAGAATTTGTTGAAATATTTAGCACCATTTTTTTATGCAATAGAAGGCTTACTGATGAATGAAAGATTTGATTGATTGATTGCATATTTAGTGTCATTTTTATGACATTGAGGGCTAACAGACGATCAGTTAACCTAACCACTGTTTCCTGAGATTAACCAGTACTCGAGCACACCACATCTACGCAAGTAACTGATCACTTTCCCACTTGAATCAGCGGTGAGAGACGAATGATAATGAGACACAATGTCGTATATCAATCATCACGGGGACTGTTGCCGGGCGGGAGATTCGAACTCACAACCCCTGGATTGATAGTCAGACGCGTAACCGACTGAGCTAATCGGGCCCGTCTTGATGAATGAAAGAATAATGGGGTTTTACAGAGTACCAACACATTGTAGATTTTCAACGCCAACAAGAAGGAAGATTCCAGGTTCACTCTAAATTGTAAAACAACAACAAATTATCATACAGATTTAAAATAAAAAAACACCCACCCAAATTTTATTTTTAAAAATTTAGCACAACTTAGTAACTTATCATGTATGAAAAAGAAAGCATCAAACTTGAATGGTAAAATGTATTTTGAAGAAAAGAGGGGAGGGTGTTTTTTTTCTTATTTCAGTAAAATGTTTTCTAATACCAGGCTTGATTTGCATTCATTTAGCAAACCTGTCGGACAGCATCAATGCAAGACCTGAATCTTAATCCATTAAAATATCTCAATACTCAGATTTCAAAGCATAAATTAAAAGGATGCAACGAAAATAATTAATGGCTTACAATAAGTCATTTGAACTATTTTTGTTATCAAAAAAATCTGCATCTACAGATTTCCACCTAAACTATCTTTAAAATAATTTATTATTCAATTCATCATTAGCAAATAAAATAAAAAATAAATAAAGAACTCAGACTGGTTGCTTTTTTCTGTGCTTTTTTTTCACTACTACTGTCTGTACTGAGGGGTGATAAAATATAGCAATCAGTCTGTTGGTCTTAATAACAGAGACATCCACGAATTGCTGTTCTTCTGTTGTAGATATTTTCCCTACAGCATACCTTCACCCACTATCGCACTCTCGGTTGCATCTGTGTGAATGACTTCCGCACTACCACTGAGGCAGGTGGTTTTCAAAATAACCTCAAAGAAATGAAATGTTAAACAAACAAGTCAGAATTATTCAGATGAAAAATAAATATTAAAGGGGAAGTCAGGTTTTTTTTGCTTAAGGTAAAGTTCAGTTATGTCTTGTAATCATTTAACGGGAAATTGCATTGATAATTCTTACTCTCGTGTAAGTATCTATTTTTTTTCATTAGGTTTATCTGTATTATGTAGTGTCCCTGAAAATTAACACATATTTTTAGGGGCATCGCCCATGTGGGCAACTGGTGGCAACCCTAAATACACAGCAGTATTCATCTGTCATCCCTGTGAGCCTGTTTAAATGCCTTATCATGTTGGGTTAATTGGTTTCATCAGAAAGTCAGTCAGTTATGTTGTGTTATTAGTTACAGGTAACAAACAGGAAAGAAAATGGACAGAACCAATACATTTAATATTACCCACATGGGTGAAACCAGTATGTATTAATTTTCTTTCCCTATTGGAAAGGGGCACAACTCTTAAAGGGGCATAACTCTTGTTAATGGTTAAAGGCAAAGGGGCATAACTCTTGTGAATGGTTGAAAGGCAAAAGGGCATAACTCTAGTTAATGGCTGAAAGGCAAAGGGGCGTTACTCTTGTTAATGGTTGAAAGGCCTCATATTTCAAATATTCATGTTCATATCAGGGTGGGAACATTCTACTCGTCTGCTCTCCATGACAAGTTAATATTTGGCCAGTAAAATTAAGCAACTGACCTTTATATTATTTCTTTGATTTTATGCATTTATAAAAACAAATTAGAAATACAGGACGAGTAACTTTGGTCACAAATTTCTAGCTCTGCATATATAACAAAAAGTGTTTAGAATATTTTACTATCATATGGTTTGCATCAGTATTATCTGAACCAGGAAAAATATCAATTTGCATTTTTTAAGAATTTTTACTTGTATTCAAAACTATTGTGGTGCCTTTTGTTAAATACAGAAAATGTTCATATGGATTTTATGAAGTTTTGATGAAAGTTTGATATAATAATAGTTATATATTTAATAGTATTATCATTATGGTTATAGATGCCTAGTTATAGATCATATTGGTCCACTTGATCTGATGGTTAATTTTGGTGCTAGGTCAGTAAGAGGAAAGGTGTTTCTCTAAAATTATTGCTTTTCAAAATTCAAATGGTAATTTTTCAAAGATTTGACACCCCAGCCTGTACCAACAACAGTGCTCCTTTAATATTAAGATTGAATGAATATTTAGGCCATTATAAACTAATTGCTACATTATCATCCAAATTTTTCTCAAAAATGGGGTGGGCAGGAGGACTTTATTTTTTATTTTTAAAAGTTTTGATGTTTTATAGAAAAAAAAAAGGGTCGGAGCGACATGAAAATTAAGGGTAGAGGTATGATAATCTAGCAATTAATTTATTATGGCCTTAGCGTAATTTTTATGCCATTGAGGGCTAACAGACGATCAGTTAACCTAACCACTGTTTTCTGGGATCCTGAAAGGTTAACCAATACTCTAGCACACCCAATCTCCGAAGTAACTGATAACTTTCCCACTTGAATCCGCAGCGAGAAATGAATGATAATGAGACACGGAGACTGCTGCAAGTTTAATGTTCAGAAAAGCCACGATGAACTGAATCAGCGTGTGATTACACCCCTGGCTCCTTGTACCAACAACTGTGCCCCTTTAATGTTCAGAAAGATTTTACTAAATTTTTACATTCAGGCTTGTACTAACAGCAGTGTCCCTTTAATGTTTAAAAAAGCCATGACGAACCCAGTCAGTGTGTGATTACACCCTTGGCTCTCTGTACCAGCAACATTGCCCCTTTAATGTTCAGAAAGATTTTACTAAATTTTTACATCCATGCCTGTACTAACAGCAGCGTTCTTTAATGTTAAAAAAGCCATGACGAACCCAATCAGTGTGTGATTACAACCCTGGCTCCCTGTACCAGCAACATTGCCCCTTTAATGGTCAGAAAGATTTTACTAAATTTTAACATCCATGCCTGTACTAACAGCAGTGCCCCTTTAATGTTTAAAAAAGCCATGACGAACCCAGTCAGTGTATGATTACACCCCTTGCTCCCTGTACCAGCAACTGTGCCCTTTTAATGTTCAGAAAGATTTTACTAAATTTTTACATCCAGGCCTGTACTAACAGCAGTGCCCCTTTAATATTCAGAAAACCATGATGAATCCAATCAGCGTCTGATAAAAATTGAGACATTTAACTGACTGCAATCTGTCACTTCTTCATATAATATATAAGTTAAACAAAATGAGAATGGAAGATTAAAATAATGAGATAAGAATTTATCTCTGGAATGTGAGCTTGGGGCTTTACGACTGACTCCGGATGGGATGTCATTATAATACATTTGAAATGTATGCGTGTACCAATTTGTTAGAAGGGAGGGTGGTGAATCTACATTTGGATGTTTACCCCCATTGTGTGCTCCGATACATGTGACAATGGAGCAGAGCAGGCTTGTGTTGCAGTTTGTGATTTTACATACACAATTTCATTATATCATTATGTGAGAAAAAAAAAAGGAGAAAACATCACAATTATACATTTTTGACTTGGATACTTCAATTAATAAATAATTAAATATTCAAATTAAGTAATTATCAGGGAAATTAATTTTTGACTGCTGAAACAAAGGATTTTAATTAGGAACAGAAAACAATCAAGGTCAAAAAGGTATGCTTCAGAAATACCAATTAATGAACTTGTAAATTAACATCAGTTACACCAGTGAGTGAATTATCATCTTCAAGACTGGGATATAATATCCATACAACTGAGCATTTGTGTGTTGAGTGATATATATATCTATTTTATATCAAATCAATAAATGTTAAAATTCCGCATTATTGAAATTTGTGGAGAATGAGAATTTTAATGAGAAATACTTGGACAGTAACTGTTGTAATGCGTCAAATTGTTACCTAGATAGCAGTTTGATTGGAAAATACTGAATCAATTTAACTGTAAATGTGAAAACTGGCGATACATGGTAGCCACATGTCATTCCAGGATGATATTTTTCATGAATGACTGGATATATAATTAATTACCAAGGAACATTTTTTGTTTTTTTCTCTCATTTTTTTTTTTAAATCCTAGGTCAATGGATTAAAGGTCAAAATAAATGACCTTTACTTCCCCATTAACTTAGTTGCAATCATGAATTTTTTCGCTCTAACATTTATTGTGAATATTTTAACAATCGGTTGCTATGGCAACAAGCCTGTCAGATATAAAAACATTCCATTGAGTGCGACAGGGATACAAGTGGACAAAATCATCCCCTTGGATACAACTGACAACACTAATGATGGGCAAATTGACAAGCTTTTATCTGTGATCCAGGACCTCAAATATGATCTCATCAAAATTAAACATACTCAGGAAAAAGATAGGTAACAGCTGTCAAATATTATTAAATTTACTTTGTATTTAATAGCCAATGTATGTTTATATCATGTTTTAGATTTTTATGATACTTACATTAATGTTTAACCCTTTACTCCATAAGCATTTTTTTGGACTCTTCGAAAATTGAAAGCATTAATTCACCATGTATCAGCAATGGGTGAATTATGTTTATATTAACTGACAGTTATATTAACTGTTGAAAACAGTGCAGGCAGTGTTCAGATTGCTCGTTATGAGCAATCTGAACTCTTCCTGCACTGTTTTTTAAAGGCCTTCTGTGATTGGTGCGAGAAAACACATATCTATGGGGAAAAGGGTTAAAGATTGTTTTGATATGGATTTTATTTATTTATTAATTATTTTTCATTGATCATATGAATGGCTTTTATAATTATAGAGAACATAATTATATATACTGTAATACATCTTTGACTTATAATAGTAAGGATGACTATTAGTTTGATTTTGGTGTGGTTGTTTATATCAGAGAAACATGGCAAAATCCCTACTGTTGAAGTGGTCATTAGAGAAATAGGGTAAAATCCTATCTTTTGATACAGGCTTCAGATAAATAGGGGTAAACCCACCAGATGAAACAGGTTTCAGAGAACCTGGGTATCCCATCTGTTGAAACAGGCTTCACAAAAATAGGGGTAAAACCCACCTGTTGAAACAGGCTTCAGAGAAATGGGATAAAAACCCACCTGTTGAAACAGGCTTCAGAGAAATGGGATAAAAATCCATCTGTTGAAACAGGATTCAGAGAAATAGGGGTAAACTCACCTGTTGAAACAGGCTTCAGAGAAACTGGATAAAATCCGATCTGTTGAAACAGGATTCAGAGAAATGGGATAAAAACCCACCTGTTGAAACAGGCTTCAGAGAAACTGGATAAAATCCCATCTGTTGAAACAGGCTTCAGAGAAACAGAGTAAAATACCATTGGTTGAAACAGGATTCAGAGAAATGGGATAAAAACCCACCTGTTGAAACAGGATTCAGAGAAATAGGGGTAAACTCACCTGTTAAAATAAGCTTCAGAGAAACTGGTTAAAATTCCAACTGTTGAAACAGGCTTCAGAGAAACTGGTTAAAATCCCATCTGTTGAAACAGGCTTAAGTGAAATGGGATAAAAACCCACCTGTTGAAACAGGCTTCAGTGAAATAGGATAAAAACCACACCTGTTGAAACAGGCTTCAGAGAAACTGGTTAAAATCCCATCTGTTGAAACAGGCTTCAAAGAAACTGGTGAAAATCCCATGATGAAACAGGCTTCAAAGAAACTGGTTAAAATCCCATCTGTTGAAACAGGCTTCAAAGAAACTGGTTAAAATCCCATCTGATGAAACAGGCTTCAGAGAAACTGGTTAAAATCCCACCTGTTGAAACAGGTTTCAGAGAAACTGGTTAAAATCCCATCTGTTGAAACAGGCTTCAGAGAAACTGGTTAAAATCCCATCTGATGAAACAGGCTGCAGAGACACTGGTTATAATTCCATCTGTTGAAACAGGCTTCAGAGAAACTGGTTAAAATCCCATCTGTTGAAACAGGCTTCAGAGAAACTGGTTAAGATCCCATCTGTTGAAACAGGCTTCAGAGAAACTGGTTAAAATCCCATCTGTTGAAACAGGCTTCAGAGAAACTGGTTAAAATCCCATCTGTTGAAACAGGCTTCAGAGAAACTGGTAAAGATCCCATCTGTTGAAACAGGTTTCAGAGAAACTGGTTAAAATCCCATCTGTTGAAACAGGCTTCAGAGAAACTGGTTAAAATCCCATCTGTTGAAACAGGCTTCAGAGAAACTGGTAAAGATCCCATCTGTTGAAACAGGCTTCAGAGAAATGGGGTAAAAACCCACCTGTTGAAATAGTTTGTTTTTTTCAACTAATTTGCTTTAATATTATATCGAAAATACTTGAAATGAGTCTGTCAACACAAATGTCCCCATTACTGATAGGTATCCAAATATGCCGAGTTTAACCTACGTGGACAAATATTGAACTTGACCGGTACTTTATAATGATACAGCTACACACCAAATATGAATTTAATATTCAGACTCCTTCAGAAAGTTTTGATCAGAAACCCCAAAAAAATTAATTTATTTTTTTTATGGGGGCTGGACAAATGGATGAACATACGGACAGACAGAGGTAACGCTTAATATCCTTCACCATTCTCCAAATGGCAGGGGTATAAAGAAAGAAGACTTATAGGCAAATCTTAATAAAAACAGGAACGTGGGGCTTTAAAGTGATATTTTTTTAAAATCTCCCTCTTTCCGTGTGTATATGAAAATTGGACATATTTAGTGTATTTCCCTTTTGTAATTCACTTAAATTAACTTAAGAGGGTACAAAAAAAAACACCATAAAAAAGGTAAGGTAATTAAAAGTAAAAAAAAAACTGTATGAGCTAATTGCCAGTTTAAATTTCAGATGAATGTTGTACCTTTACAACATCAGACGGGTAATTTCCTTTAAAGGTACACAGAGCAAGTTTTATGACTGATGGCAACAATCACTCACTGTTCCAATGTTCTTTTTTTTTTTTAAATTTAATTTAAACATGACAAGCTAACATTAGAATGCCATTTACATTTTTCAAAATACCGTATTACTTTCAAAAAAACATGTGCACTAAACATCTATAAATTTGTTTGAACATCTATAATGCCACTGATGGCTAACAGAAGATCAGTTAACCTAACCACTCATTCCTTGGATCCTGTAAGATTAACTAGTACTCGGGCACACCCCTCTCCGCAAGCAACTGATAATTTTCCCACTTGAATCAGAGGTGGGAGATGAATGAAACATAGATGCAATATGTATATCAATCAACACAGAGAATTTTGCCTTGTAGGGATTCAAACTCACGACCCCTGTATTGTTAGTCAGATGTGCTACTGACAGAGCTAACTGGGTAATTTTACCACATGGTATATGTAGCGGTGTGGTTTTGAGGTGCCACACGAGTGATGGCATCAATAGCAGCTCATGCATGTCATATTTAGATGTGGCAGAAATAACACTCAATTTAGATATTTCTGATACACTAAGTTATGCATGTATCAAGGTTCTGGGTTATCCATATTCTGTTGCATTTTTCTTTTTTTCTTTATGATAATTTTTTCTTTTTGTGCATGGAAAATAAAAATAAGGCTGGAATCTTCCTTCCTCTTAAGCCCGTGTGGTTCCGGCTAAGAATCTCTGCAGTTGGGTAGGAATCCTCTGAATGGATGTCAGGTTAATTATTATGGTTAAATTACTAACCCTTGTGTGGTTCCAGGGAGCCATATGAGTGATGGCAAAAATAAGATCACTGTGGCTCATTCATTGCAAGAAACAACAATTTAAGTAATATGAAAGAATTTGTTGAAACTATTGCAGGTATCACGGTTCATTCTGTATATTCATTTGTTGATGCTTTTTTTTAATCTGTATATTAATTTGTTTTTTTAACATGTAGAGTGAACCTTGAATCTTCCTTCATGTTAGCCTCGAATAAATTACCTATAATGTGTTAGTACGCCATAAAACCCTTTTCATTTATTCCTTCCTGTTAGCATCATATAACACTTTTGTGGTGTTGTGTCATAGACTTCATTTATTCATATCACATTGCGGGAGGTCTCAGAAGATAGTGCATTTACTGAAGAAAGCGGTAATAACAAAAATACTGAAATATTTGTCAACCTGTAAGACAGAGAGTAGCACTTTAAAATTTAAATTTTACCCAATCATTAAAAAATCAAGGAAGTTTCTTTTACAGATTTTTTTTTATTTTATTTGAGTCCCTGACATGCACTCTTATAAGTTTTCTGACCTCAATAGACAAACAAATGTAAAACTTGAGTAAACCATAGACTTAAATGATATGAGGGTGATTTTGACCCTCAGTCACCAGCTCTGAAATACAGGATTGTAAGCTGTATTAGTATGCCGGGCCCAGTAAGCTGGCAGGCAGTCTGTAATACATCTGACTATCAAACCAGGGGTCATGAGTTTGAGTCCAAGACCAGCCACATGTGAGGTCTCTGTGATGATTGATACATTGTATATCATTTTCATTCATCTCTCAGTGCTGAATCGTGTGGGGAAGTTATCAGCTACTTGTGGAGATAGTTTTGTTTTACTACTCAGGTAAACCTTCCAGGCTCCCAGGATAGAGTGGTTAACTGAGCATTTGTTAGCCCGCAATGGCTGCATCAACCCTTTACTCCATAGATACACGTTTTCCCGCACCAATCACAGAAGGCCTTTGAAAACAGTGCAGGAAGAGTTCAGATTGCTCATAACGAGCAATCTGAACACTTCCTGCACTGTTTTCCACTCTGTCAGTTAATATAAACATAATTCACCCATTGCTGATACGTGGTGAATTAATGCTTTCAATATTAGGTGTCCAAAGGCTTCTATATGAAGTAAAGGGTTAATGATGTTAAATATCCAAACAAACTGGCATGTAAATTTACCCCTTCAGGAAATGCATAGGTAGCAATGATAGCATTTTCCTAAAAATCATTTGAAATCTGAAACATAACCTCATCTAAAGTGTTTATCTTTAAGCTTGGATGTACCCTTGATCTTAAACTCCCATGAAAAGATTTTCACTTTAAATACGGTCTTGTCTTTTTTACTCTGATACCCTCCTCTCCCACAAAACCTGACACTACCATGGAAACCGTATAACTCAGGAAACACACTGCCATTAATCACTTACATCCATTAAACACCCATTTAAAAGTATGTATAAATAAAACAAACTGTGCCTTGTAGATAAACTATTTGTTCATAAATCACGTTTTTTTAAGGGGTCCTTGTTTCTGGTTAAAGAAATCCCTGAACACAAGCCATCATACCTCATGACATCGCCCTTTTTTTGTTTACATTTAAATATGAGAACTATCGGCCTTGCATAGGCCCTGAATACGCAGACGGAGTTAAAAGGGTCTCTGTCAACATTTAAATACATCTGTTTTATTGGGATTAAAAACACTGCATTCTAGTTAAAGGGAATATAGGTCAAGTTTTTGCTTCATAATTTTAAAATTGGTTAATAAACATTTTTTTTTTCAATATATCATTCATGCCTGACATATTGCTGAAATGATATCTTTTCAAACATACCTAAAAAAAAAAAAAAAAAAAAAATTTAAAAGGGATTTCCTAACTTGGGCTATACTCCTAGGTAAGACTACAAGAGGCCCATCAGTCACCTGATTATCCTTTATGATCATAAAGCTACAAGAATCTATTTCCCAACTTCGGTCAATAAAACATAAGCATTAGCCGTCATGTCAGCAACAACAAATCATACCAAAAACCATTCAATTGAGTCTATTCAGTCATCAGAAATGAGTTTTTTTAATCATTTTCTCTTATATAGATTTAGTAAAGTAGGCCCCACCCTCAGGGCCAAACCATAAGACCCAGGGACATGCAAGTTCACAATTTTTATAAAGGCCTCATACACGTCCATAATCATACTCCCTATTTGTTTCCCAGTGCTTCCTATAGTAAGAAGGAAGATTTTCAAAGTTTACCTAAAATTTGACTGTTTCCCAGAAAGCTCAAAATTGTTTCATCCTGATGTGAAGGTCATCAAGCAGTATTTAAGTGCTGTCTCCAATTTAAATGTCGAGTTTGCCACGTTTTGGTGGATTTGACACACCAACCATTCAGATTTCATTTATTAATGATAATGAGATGAGATGCTTTTTATTCATTTAAAAATAATTTTATTTTATTAAGGGAATATAATTATCAGGATTTTCCAAATTTTGAAAATTGGCTAAAAACATTTTTTTTCATATTTACCATGAGTATATTATAATCACTGATCCCGTATTGCTAAAAATATATCTATTTCTATGATTTCTATTTAAACATGCAAAAATAATATATTGAAAAGGGCTAACATTAGCTTTGGTTAATTTTGCACCTAGGTTAAATAGACTAAAATATATTTCCCGCTTAAAATTGCAACATATTTTGTGACATATTAAATGACTTGCATGATTTCATTTTGATTATATTTTGATTCTTTATACAGGTTTACACATACAAAACATTTCATCCTTATAATAAAAAGTCTAAATGGCAATGTGAAGGTTGCCAAACAGTTTTTAAGTATTGTCTATCTTTGAAAGAGTCAGAATGTTGATGCGAAGCTGTCTATTTTTAGAATGAGGATTTCATTTCAAGTTTACCACTCCAATTCACATATTGACTTTGTCACGTTTTGTTGGATTTGACATACTAAACCACTCGTTTGATGTTCATTAATGATAATAAGATGCTTTTCACTCATTTTGATAGTGATTTTGCTTTTTATAACATTTATATTGTTTTATCCTGATACACTACCTTTAAGACATTTAAAGCATCTTTCCCCCAGATATGTTTAACTACCAACTATTCAAGCATGACAGTTATTTGATGAATCACATCAGCCATACAACTGACAGTGATATAATTATATAGGCTGTATAGTTAAGCTAAATTCACTCATAAATGTGGAACAGATAACATGACAATTATATAACAATACTGTATAATTAAATCTACTGGGTTGAACTTTTTTGAGAAATGATGACATTTTTCTTTAGGTGGAGTATATCAGGAAAAAACGTTGTCAATGGCGATTTCGTTTCAAATTTATACCACTCTAACTTTTATATTGATTTTGTCACTTTTTGGTGAATTTGACACTCCAAACTATCCGGATTTTATGTATTAATGATACTGAGATGTTTTTCCTGATTTACTCCCTTAAGGGAGATTTGCCATGCTTGTTGTGAACATTTTCCCATTCGTCCGGCATTTTGATAATGCTTGATGTAGTCAATGTCGATGGTATCGCAAGTGATGACTTATTTTCAATAGTAGCATAAATACCAAGATAAACTGGTCTGGCAATGTTTTACTTTTTTTAAAAAGCCGACATATTTCTTTCTTTAGTAAATGGATACAAAGGTAAGACACCTACCTATTCACTTTGGTAATTTCCGTAAATTTTTCACGAAAATTGCCCAAAAAAGAAGAAGAGGTACTCCATAATAGTACCTCGGTATGTAAAGGCACAATTAAAAACTGTGGTATACCGGTTTTACCATGCTGTGCTCCAACAATGTGTGCAGCATGTAAGTTTATTTATATATATATTTAAGGCAGCGAGTTGAAGAGTTGGAGAAGACCATGGTTAGTTATCGTGATGAGACCGTCATGAGTGTGACAGAGGTCGTACAGTTACGACAACTTGTGTCCGAAAGTTACGACAAGTATACGCTTCTAGAGGAGGTGACACAAGATCATGGGTAAGATGTGGGCGTGATTTAAATCTGACCATAGAGAATCAGACTAGTTTCACATGCATTATAATAGGTTGCCATTCTTATATCTGGATCATTCCATTCCTAATCATTTACTAGATGTGTTTCAAATACTTACTGACTCTACTAGATTATATATGTATATAAATAGTCAACCAATGTCATTCTTAACTAAAATAAAAATTATTAAGAGTTGAATCTACAAAATACAATGTAAGATTAAATGAACACTATGGTCAAAAAAAAAAAGAAGACTTTTATACATTTTCCCCAAATAAACACCAACCTTTTGATTAATGCGTGCAGGCATATTTATTTGAGGCAATACTGTATGTAAGTAAACAAAGACATACCAGCAACAATACACAGTCAAACCTGTCTTGTAGCAGCCAATCAAGGGAAAGAGCAAATGTCACCTTTTAAGACAAGTTGTTGTTTAATACAAGTTAATTCACTATGAAGGCATAGAAATTGGAAATAGCAAATGTGACTGCTTAAGACAAGTGACTGCTTAATAGAGGTTACCACTTACACAGGTTTGACTGTACAAAAAACAATAAACTCTCTAAAACAATCTTCTGAATTTTATATGTATACTAGTTTTAGGTTTCTAATGCATGCATGCTGTGTATAATGTCACTTAAATTATATGTATGCCAGTAAAAAATTATAAACTTTAGGCCATTATAAATTAATTGCTAGATTATCATCAAATTTTTCTTAAAAATGGGGAGGGCGGGAGGATTTTATTTTTTATTTTTACTTTTAAATTTTTTGATGTTTTTGTAATAATTTTTTTTTAAAAAAAAAAAAAAAACAGAAAAAAAAGTATGGGACAGCATGAAAAAGAGAGGGCAGGTAGGTGATTATCTAGCAATTAATTTATTATGGCCTTATGTACTTTGTTACAATATTACATATCCAACAATAAACAAATTATTCCTTTGATTTTTGATATTATTCAATAAAATATTGCAAGTGGAGCAGTAGTACAGTGGATGAGTGTGTTAGAGGTTGCAGGTTTGGTTTTAAGCTCACATCTCAAAAAACAGCACTCAGTACTAGTACTACCCAAGAAAAAGTGATTCCTGTGAACTTTCTGTGTAATCCAATAGGATTTTCACCACAATACGTGCAAGTACAATATATCTCCATATTGTATAAAACACTGTATATAATCTTTATATCCTATACCTTAATCTAAAAGAATTTATTAAAAGAGAATCTTTTAAATAAATAAACCGCAAGTTCAGTGCCATGAGAGTGTCAGACGAAGGAAGTTGCAGATATTTGGATTTTCTCAAGGTCTTGATCACCATATGGAACATTTTGTTGGTTGTTTGTTTTTATCGTTGAAATTTCTAATTAATTTCTTTCTTCTTTTTTTTATCACCATCTTCAGTTTTGAACTGTACAATATTATATGTACAAAATGTACTGTACAATATTATATATACAATATGTACTGTACAATATTATATATATACAATATATACTGTATAATATTATATATATATACAATATGTACTGTACAATATTATATATACAATATGTACTGTACAATATTATATATACAATATAAACTGTACAATATTATATAATACAGTTATTGGATCCAATAAACTTCTACATATTGAACGGTCACTTGGTAACACCTAGGATAAGTGATTGGATATACACTTACACATATAGAATAAAATAGCATAAACTTCATACACTTCAGTTTAAATCTTCAATTCATATTTTTTCTTATATTCTATCACATTTTATCTTCAGTGTTGTCATTGAGAGTCTTCAATACTTTGAAAAGGAGGCCAACAGAGAAATACGCCGTTACCGTGACTACAAAGAAAGGGCTGCAAAACGGTTTCATCAAATAGAAAAAAATGTTGCAAGTTATGAACAGCAGGGAGAGATACTGACACAAACATTTCAAAATCTTACTCAGGAACTGGAAGACATTCAAGACAAGCACATGCAACTCAGGAATCTAACAATCACCCTTCATCAAGACTTAAATGAAACATTAAACACTTCATCACAATGTTGTAAAGAAGTTCAAATATCAGTGGATAATATGCTAACCAATCAAATCAAAGAATACTCAAAGACCAATCAAAATGGTCATATGTCTACCAGTCAGGGTAATAATAAACAAACTGAATTGACCAATCAAATTGAGATTATAGAGTTTGGTTCAGGTGATTTACAGGATGAATATTTATCTAAACTAGAAGAAACATCAAATCAAGTTGGTGATAAAAAATCTGAAAATAGGGAAAAAGAACAATCTGAAAATATTGAGCTAGGCAGTGGGGAGATAGGTCCATGAATATGAAGGCAGTGGTGAACTTGGCAGTGGTGAAACTGAAGAATTACCTCACTTTGTAGATTTTAGTAAATTTGTTGACAAAAGCACATTTCAGATTGAAATTTCTAGTCGGGATAACAAAATTCTTGAAATGACGGAAAAATACTCAAATCTAACACAATACATTGAACAACTTGAAACAAGAGTAACCTCTATACAACTGGGAGGTTTCATGCAGAGCCTACAGGAATCTCTGATTAACTTCACACAAAATGTAATTACCATTGACCAATGGCGTATGAGCAGCAATCAGATCGTAAATTCCACTATTAATAACCAAGATCAGATAATAAAACTCACCAATATGATATTGGAAAATAGTGACAAGATGGCTGATCTCAAATGGAAGATATCCAATGGAGATCTTCTCAGTGACCAGCAGTTCAATATACTAAGAATGTATATTATACGGTTAAATAACTCTGTTGAGGACCTTAAGGAACAGATGAAGAAAGCAAAGCAACCAGTCATGTCAGCAACTGGGTACCAGTCTCATTACTATGGACAACAGACTGGTTATGGTGCTGGATACAGACCAACCAGTAATCAGTTTGGGGACCATTCAAGTGGAAATTCAAATAATATAGAGACACTGGCAACTAAAATGGATGACATTGGACTTCAAATTATATACAATCAGAACAGAATTGGTAACCTAGAAGTGAAAATGCTCAATGAATCTTTATACACATGCCGAAAATACAACATGGACGCCTACCAAGATTCACAACTTGCGGGACATGAAGCAATTATAAAGTCCAACACAAACTCCATACTTCTTACCCACTGAGCTGGTCAAACAGCTTGATGATGCCATAGGGTCTCTAGGCAACAAAGTTAACACCAACTCACGGAAGCTGAGAGGGCTGACCCTAAACTTTGACAGGATTCGTGGGATCATTCCTGCCATGGTTCACATGAAGAGAGAAGTAGAGAACCTTATGTACCAGCTCCCTGCAGGTGAGAATAGTCCTAGTAAAATATACTGTATTACCCTGAAAGCCCCATCCCTACCCCAGCCCCTACTCACACACTCAATTTAAATAAAAAAAATTATTGCTTGGTACAGAAATACCCTGATTTTCGAAAATGTATCACCACTGTGGGTGCTTATTTAGGGGAATATATTATATAAGACTATTTTGATTTTAATAATTTGCAAAAAAAACACAAAAAACATCAACCCAACCCCACTACCAAAAAAAAACAAAAACAAACACCATTGTATTATGGGTATAAACAAGCGCTGTTGTCAAAAGACCCAAACAAGGAATTATATGGAAGGATTGGTAACTTGCATCTTCTGACTTATGTTGATAAAATAATCATGTGAAGGATTAATTATTTCGGCAAATTCATCTTTTAGAATTATAGGACAACTCAGATTTCATATAGATCAAGTGTAAGCTGTATGTAACCTAAGGTGTTTTATAATGTTTTGATCATGCAAAATGATCCTGAATTAAAAACAATCGCAGTTTGAAATAAATTTTTTTTTTTTAACTTGCAGTATACAGATTTAGTAGTAGTAAGTGTTTCAACAATTTTAAAGACAACTTTGCTGGGAATAGTCTCTTGTTTTGCTGAAGATTTTCAGTGTGCAAAGTAACAATTTGATTTGTACTCCTGAGATAAATGAAAGTTACGATAATTGAAAATGAGAATTTGCTTGATTTTGTGTGGATACTTAATTAAGTATTCAAAAACTCTCAGTTGCTTTTCCTTCTCTATATAATTCCATGGCCAAACTGAACTCTTAAAAAGATTTTTAATTATGCCAATAGTTACTATTATTGATAAGATAAGAAGATTATTTATAAGTTCCTGAATAATATTTAATAATATGATCAAACCTGTCTTAAGCAGCCAGTCATGAGAAAGAGCAAAAGTGGCCCTTTAAGACAGGCTGTTGATTAATACAGGTTATTTTCCCCAGAAACTATAGAAATAGGAAATAACAAGTGTGACCGCTAAGACACAAGTGGCTGCTTATATTATGGATAGATGTGGCTGCTAAATACACAGGTTTAACTGTACTTGAATAAAATTGTGTCCAAGACTGCAGTTCATTATTATCATTATCATGTCCATTATAAGTTTTGATAAAATAGTGGTTTAATAGAGCACTTGCTCAGAGCACTTGGTCAGTTGATGTTCTTTACTCAATATAAGTTGGGATGTTATTTCTTCTATTTTTATATCATCCTATCAGATCAAAGACAAATGAGAAATTATGGAAATATGTATATAGAGATATCTGGAGATGTTATCTCATTTCTAATGGATGCCTTCCAACCATTTGTCACAATCATGCCTTTTTCCAGGCGATAATGTACACCTCCCAAGATCTCCAGGCAATTATTTGTTTGAATATTTAGCATCATTTTAATGCCATCGAGGGTAAATAGAGGATCATAGCAAGATTAACCAGTATTCAGACACACCAGCTCTGCAAATAACTGATAACTTAACTTTCCCACTTGAATGAGTGGTGAGAGATGAATGACAATGAGATGCTATGTTGCACATCATAACAAAAACTGTAGCCAGACGGTGATTTAAGCTCACAGGCCCCTGAATGGATAGTCAGATGTGCTACCAACTTGGCTAACCTGACCTGGCTCTTTGGGAGTGAGATTTGTGTGTAAATTGCACTGTGAAGAAAACCTTCCATTGTTGTTTTATTATGAACATAATAAAGAAACTATCCATTACTATTTATTGTCTTTCAGATTGCTCTGAGTATTACAATAGAGGATATAAGACACCAGGTGTGTATGTCATTCATCCAATGACAGCCCAGAGATCAAGTCAGGTGACCTGTCACATGACACAAGATGATGGCTGGACAGTGATTCAGCAGAGATTTGATGGGAGTCTAAACTTCAAGAAGAACTGGACTGAATACAGACAAGGGTTCGGGAGTGCAAACACGGAATACTGGCTGGGCAATGACATAATACATCTGATGACCTCACACAGAAACTATTCTCTACAGATCGACCTTGTGGATATTTACAACAGTCCCCTGGTCAGCGAGATATGATCAGTTCTCTGTGGCTCACCCGGGTGATAATTATAAGCTCACAATATCTGGTTACCATGGTAACGCAACTGATGCCCTGGACTATTCTAACGGAATGGGGTTCAGCACCCCTGATAATGATAATGATGCAAGTGGAACAAAGTGTGGATTCTTCTACGAGTCAGGTTGGTGGTTTAAACACTGCCAGACAGTGCAACCTCAATGGTAGATACGATATAGGATTCATGTGGTTTAATCTTAACAGTAATGAATATGTACGTCTGAAGTCTTCAACCATGAAGATCAAACCTAGATGAAGCTTAATATAAAATATTATTTGTTTTCCTGCTTCTGGTCGTCCCATAACAATCCTGGCTGGTCCCAATAGAAGATTTTAAAAAATATTTTCATTGTTGTTAACCAAAATTGTTCCCGGTGTGAGTGTCCTTTCTCTACCAATTTAGTGTCTGCATTCTTTCACCATGGTAAAAATATTCTCTGAATTTATTGAAAAAAAATGAAGAAAATAATTCCCTGCCTACCTACTTCAAATTGTACTGAGTCGGTAGTGGAAAACAGACCATTTTTTAATAGTGGTCTTATTTATACCATTTCCAAGAAGTGTCAAACGAACATCAACTTCAATCAGTTATTAAAACTGAACTTTAATACTGAATTTCTCTTTTAGACTCTTCCATTATTGTTATTGGACCATTCCATTATCATTTAGAAGGGGTGTTGGTAAGACTGTAATGACTGGGAGCCAAACAATGTTATTGAATATAGATCTTACACAGACTGCGAGTCGCTCCAAGAAATGTAAATGTCAATGAGCAGGAAGCTAATGTACGAAAATAAGCCAAGACAGTCAAAAAACAATTTTACAAATGTTTGATACCTGGTACCAGTCTTGGTATATTTGATATTTTTGGTGAGACAAAAACAAACACTTCTCTCAGCTGTATGTATGTAATATTTCTTATTCAATTTGTGTGTCATGTTTTGTGCATTCAAACGAAGGCAACTTACAATATTTATTTTTTATATGTGCATTAAGTCTTTACATTCAAAGGGAGGTAACTAACAATTTATTATTTTTTATAAGATGTGCATTAACTTTCCATCAAGTCTTTGCACTCAAAGGGAGGCAATCATTGTTTTACAATTTCTGTTTTTATTTGTTTTTTGTAGCTTTTTTATTGACAGTATTATACATAATATTTTCAGGAAACAGAAGTGTTTACTAGTTATATAAGGTGACCAGTGTTAAACCATATATTTACAATGCAGGGAACAGATTTAATAATGAAGGCCAGTTTTATTATTGAGAAATACATAAAATATACACATAATTATGTAGCTGTGTGTTGTTTTTCTGTAACCATGGTTTTATCAATTATATTTCAAGTGAGCAAGCATTATGTACAAAAATAAAAGTAAAGAAAAGTGTTTGTTCATTATAGTGTCACCCTTTTTGAAAGGGCCAGCCACATTGGGCTTATGAGACACTTTTATGCTATCACAGTTACTTCGCAAAAGCTATAATCGCCAGGCGTCAGAGTGTAAGATATTGGTATCCCTCAATTTAACTAGCTGCTGGGTGAGCAACCAGCCACATAAAAAAAAATCTGAGTGATTCCACAAAATGGCAAATGGATTTGAAACTTAGACCTCCCCCTTCCGACGCGAACGCCATAACCACTAGGCCAAGGAAGATGGTCACGTAATTAAGTTTTTGAGGAATTCCTATACAAAGCTTGATTGTACAATTTATTTATACATGTAACTGAAACAACATCGAAACTTTGCCTGATTTGTACAATTTATTGATACATGTAACTGAAACATCAAAACTTTGCCCGATTTGAACTCATGCCATGTTGTCTTGGTAAGTACAGTTAATGGAGGGAAAATGAGTTGGGCAGACAACAGACTGATAGAGAGAAATGTAATGATAATTAATAGAACAGACAGCAGACTGATAGAGAGAAATGTAGTGATAATTAATAGAACAGACAACAGACTGATAGAGAGAAATGTAGCGATAATTAATAGAACAGACAACAGACAGATAGAGAGAAATGTAGTGATAATTAATAGAACAGACAACAGACAGATAGAGAGAAATGTAGTGATAATTAATAGAACAGACAACAGACTGATAGAGAGAAATGTAGTGATAATTAATAGAACAGACAACAGACAGATAGAGAGAAATGTAGTGATGATTAATAGAACAGACAACAGACTGATAGAGAGAAATGTAATGATGATTAATAGAACAGACAACAGACTGATAGAGAGAAATGTAATGATGATTAATAGAACAGACAACAGACTGATAGAGAGAAATGTAATGATGATTAATAGAACAGACAACAGACTGATAGAGAGAAATGTAATGATGATTAATAGAACAGACAACAGACTGATAGAGAGAAATGTAATGATAATTAATAGAACAGACAACAGACTGATAGAGAGAAATGTAATGATAATTAATAGAACAGACAACAGACTGATAGAGAGAAATGTAATGATAATTAATAGAACAGACAATAGACAGATAGAGAGAAATGTAATGTTAATTAATAGAACAGACAATAGACAGATAGGGGCAAATGTAGTGAAAATAAGTTGAACAAAAGACAAACAGATAGGTAAAAATGTAGCGAAAGTATTTAGACATGTGACAGACAGATAAGGAAAATTAGTTGATCAGACAACAAGCAGAGAGAAATGTAGTGACAATTACTTGAACAGATGACAGACAGTTTTTTATCGGTCAGTACCAATAAACAAATAATGGGATCAAAAAACCTAAGTTCAAATGGCTCACTCTCAGTATTATTTAATGTCAATGCACCAATTTTAAATTTAGCTCAGATTTCCTGCTTACCTGAAATGGGACAGCATCAAAAAACACTGCCAGGAACCAATTAAGTGTAATGGTAGATAACTCTATGTCAATCCCCTCAAGGTGGTTACAAAGGGTAGGTAACTTCTCCCTCACAATATCTTTGAGAACTTGCTGATCTGACTGGGCACCAATCAAGCTGTGGTCGAAGTAGTGTGGTGAGAAGTAACGCTCTGCAAGAGCCACTAGTGTCCTGGAAGGTTGAAATAAACCGTAATCAGCATGAACACAAAATCAAGGCAGTAAAATCTAGAAAGTATGAATCAATGCAGTTACTATATCAAATCCATCAGTGTAAGGTCATTTTTGGCGAAATGTAGCAAATTAAGCCCACAGCGAGATGAAATTATCAATGAATAGATTAAAATGAAGTACCACAACCAGGAATGAAATATCCAGGTGTAGTAGGGTGTTGCCGGGTAACAGGTGTTCTATGGACGGAGATATAATATATGGCCAAGTGGTCTAAATCATTTCTGCAAGTTCAAATCTATCTCAATTCAATGATATTAGGTGAGAAAGTTTGTTGATAATTTGCAGAAAAGATATGTTTTAATTTATAAGCATAAGAATTTGTTGAAAATGTTCCCCACCAATAAAGATGATGTTATGTACTATATACGTTTTTAATAAAAAGAAGTATGTGTTTATCAGAATATTTCAAAATTTTGAAATGGACAACCCTATATAATTATACTGGTCAAGCCACTATTTACAAATAATATCGTTTTAACCCTTTGCTCCATATTAAGCATTTTCATAGACTCTTCCAAATTAAAAGCATTAATTTACCATGCATCAGCAATGGGTGAATTACGTTTATAAATATTAACTGACAGAGTGCAAAACAGTGCAGGAAGTGTTCAGATTGCTCGTCACGAGCAATCTGAACTCTTCTTGCACTGTTTTCAAAGGCCTTCTGTGATTGGTGCGAGAAAACACGTATCTATGGAGTAATTAAAGGGCTAAATATTCATCTTAGAAAGTGCTGAAATGACAAAGTGAAGGTTGTCACATATAAAAGTTACACAATCTTTTATATTATTTATAAATGAATACGAGATGCTTTGTATTCATTTAAAAAATAATTACTTTTTTAGACATTATTTTTCTTCTGACATACTGCCTTTAAATCATTTTACATTAATTAATCAGCCAAGTGGGGTGGTAATGCAGTAGACAAAGAGATCTCATGACAGAGGTCCTGGGTCTGATCCCTGGCTCCACCTGATGGCCTTTTAAAAACAACAGTTATGTTTCTTCTCAGGAAATGGACTCGAGAGCAATTCACAGAACCTCGAGATTACTTTGTAAACAATCTTAAATAATAAATTAACCATAGCCATTAGCAAATATCTGTCAACCTTCTTAAATTGTCTGAAATAAATTAGTATAAACTTGACTTATCAATCAACCAATTAACCAATTAAATGTTCAAGATAAAGTACACTACTTTACACATTACCAGCACCACAGAAGGGGTCTAGTTGTAGGGTGTCTCCCTTGCATGTGGATAGTTGTGGGCTTGATCCCCGACCTGGTCATACCAACGACTTGAAAAATGGTACTAAATCATGCTCACATGGCACTCAGCATTTAAGATAGTTTTAGGTCTGGTCGGCCAGGTGTTAGTACAAAGTGACTGGGTGGGGTATCATACCATGTGTCTGTGGCAAGATTGTAACTCCAGTGAGGTGTACTTAGAATACTTCTTAAGTAGATACCGTCGCAATATAGCTGGAAAATTGCTACAATGCTAAACACAATACAAACAAACATATTACCAAAATGCATCTTCAGCCTCCATGAAGAGTAGTGACATTCCAACAATAAAGTTCATGCCCTGACAATACCCGATGGTGGGGTTGTGTACACAGAAGGCCAGTAATACGTCTTGCAGGTCCATTATCTAGGAATAAAAATCAACTTAACATTTATTTCTTGGCAATGTTGATAAAGGACTATATGTACATTAACTCCTGTACACATAAACTTTTCTGATTTCATGCTATATTCTGCATAGTTATGTAAACTGTTAACACCTCGCCATGGAGGACTTTGATGAATGTAAAAACTGTAACATGATGTCAAAGTACACTGTCTGTTCAGTATTATGGACTCTGTGCCCTGTGAAAGAAAGTTTCTTTGTCTTGTACAAACATTTATGAAACAATAATTCCAATCTCACACTTTCACATAAAATTATATTCATCATATTTAAAGCATTTTTACTGGTTCATTACTTTTTTTAAAGGAAGCATATTAGGAAAAAACACTTCAAATGTCTTATGAAATAAAAATGTTTTAAAAATGATAAAAATTCGTCTCGTTATACCATTAACAAATAAATCCCAATGGCTTAGTATACCACATCGGCCAAAATCGCTATATTAATCAGAGTTGTAAACTTGAAAACAAAATCCCCATTCTAAAAATAGACAACTTTAAGATACTGCTAGACAACCATCAAATCGTCAATCGGACTCTTTCTATGATGAAGCCATTTTTACTACATGTAAACCCGTGTAACGGATCAAGTTGAAATCAAAATGAAACCATGTGACTCATTTAAAATAACACAAAATATGTTGCAATTTTAAGCGGGAAATCTATTTTAGTCTATTAACCAAGGCCCATTAACCAAAGTTAGGAGGCCCGTAGCCAAAGTTAGGAAACCCGTTTTCAATATATCAATTTGGCATGTTTAGATAGGTATATTTTGGCAATTCTGGGTCAGTCAGTATATATAGACATGATATACTATGGAAAAATGTGTATAGCCAATTTTAAACTTTTGAAAAATCCTGATAAATTTCCTTTAAGACTTTACTCCATAGATATGCGTTTTTGTAACAAGCAATCTGAATACTTCCTGCAGTTTTCCACTCTGTCAGTATAAAATAAACATAATTCGCCCATTGCTGATATGTGGTGAATTAATGCTTTCAATATTAGGTGTCCAAAGGCGTCAATATTTGAGGTGTCCAAAGGCGTCTATATTAGAGGTGTCCAAAAGTGTCTATATGAAGTAAAGGGTTAAGACTTTTTATTTTCTATAAAACCTCTAGAACTGGAATTATTTTTTCATTCCTTTGGACTTAAATCGATTTGTGCGTGCATAAAAAACAGAAAAAATAAATTTGATCCTATATTAACAATTACTACACCTACATACCCCTTTTGAACCTGCTGAAGAGAACTTGACATTGCTAGGCATCGTTCTCATAAGATCAAGAGACACCTGCTTCCTGTAGCAAGCTGCCAACTGCAAATGAAAAAGGACATGATTAAACTTTTGATTTTAATCATTTATAATATAAACATTCCGGTAAACAAACAATAAAGAATTTCAAAGAGAATTTTCTGTCAAATGACAAAAAAATAAAAATAAATAAGTATATAAGTGTATAATTACTACAAAATTATTATGACTGCAGTGCACTAGTATAGAATAGAAATTAAGGCTGAAGATGAAAATGGCCATAGCGCAATAAGTCAAATATGGAAGATGAAAAGGTCATAATGGTTACAAAAGATCAAGGCAGTAAATGAAAATGGTGAGATAATTAAAGTGAAGACTGCAGACGACAACATCGTGAAAAAAGAAGAAATCAAATAATAAAAAATAAAATAAAAAATAAATAAATGGTTATAAGGGAGGTAACTTACTGGTGACTCAGGCAGCATGTTACAAATATTCCTGTAGTAGTAGTCTCCCTTGTCCTTTATAATATCTCGAACTTTAAAATGAACAAGTTTACGCCACATCTGTTTCCGGAATCTATCAGGAATACCGCCACGACACAACACCTTCAATTCATTTACCTTAGAAAAAAAAACAACTATTAACAGCAACTACACAATTCACAGAATGTATTGTTAAACTTGTCATATATAGTAAAAGTGTGCAGGGAAGAAAGTGAATTGTGTGTAAAATGCCATAAAACAGTCAACTTTAAAATGCTTAACCAGCCTTCAAATGTACATGTATATGTATTTCTTTGTATTAGGCTATTATGAATTAATTGCTAGATTCTCATCCAAATTTATCTAAAAAAGGGGGAGGGGGGAGTTGTTTTTTTTTGCTTCATTTTATTTTGTTTTCTTTGAAATTAATAATGTTAACTGTACATTCTAATTCATATTAACTGTACATTTTAAATTGTGTTAACTGTACATTCCAAACCATGTTAACTGTACATTCCAAATTATGTTAACTGTACATTCCGTATTATGTTAACTGTACATTCTAAATCGTGTTTAAACTGTACATTCCAAACCATGTTAACTGTACATTCCAAACCATGTTAACTGTACATTCCAAATAATGTTAACTGTACATTCCATATTATGTTAACTGTACATTCTAAATGGTGTTAACTGTACATTCTAAATCATGTTACCTGTACATTCTAACTCATGTTAACTGTACATTCTAAATTGTGTTAACTGTATATTCAAAATCATGTTAGCTGTACATTCTAAATCAAGTTAGCTGTACATTCAAAATCAAGTTAACTGTACATTCTACATTATTTTAACTGTACATTCTACATCATGTTAACTGTACATTCTAAATCATGTTAGCTGTACATTCTAAATCAAGTTAACTGTACATTCTAAATCAAGTTAACTGTACATTCTAAATCAAGTTAACTGTACATTCTAAATCATGTTAGCTTAACATTCTAAATCGTGTTAACTGTACATTCTAAATCATGTTAACTGTACATTCCACATCATGTTAACAGTACATTCTAAATAATGTTAACTGTACATACTAAATCATGTTAACTGTACATTCTAAATCATATTAACTCTGCATTCTAAATCGTGGTAACTCTACATTCCAAATTGTTCTAACAGGGTATACAACTTTGCTACATACACATTTCATGGGTGCCTTGCCATGTTGTCTCATGAAAACAGTCCATTTTTTTTGGTGTTCTTCGTACACGCCTGCTTGCACCAGATAGTGATAGGTTAGCTCTGTACACAGGTAGTGAAGCAAGAGACCTGTGTTGGTGTACACATGCTTGAATCCATATACGTCCACGTGCACCTCATTGTTCGCCAAACTGAAGAGAAATATTTTGTTTGTTGATGAAAGATTAAGTAAATATGTAACATCATTTTTATGCTATCGAGGGCTGACAAGACGATCAGTCAACCTAGCCAATTTTCCCTGGGATCCTGAAAGGTTAACCAGTACTCGAGCACACCCCATCTCTGCAAGTAACTATAACTTTCTCATTTGAATCAGCGGTGAGAGACAAATGATAATGAGATGCAATGTCACATACCAATCAAAGTCTGTGACTGGACGGGTATTCAAACTCACGATCCCTGGATTGATAGTCAGACAAGCCACCAACTAAGCTGTTGCTGGACGGGGATTCAAACTCACAATCCCTGGATTGATAGTCAGACAAGCCACCGACTAAGCTGTGGCTGGACGGGTATTCAAACTCACGATCCCTTGATTGATAGTCAGACAAGCCACCAACTAAGCTGTGGCTGGACGGGGATTCAAACTCACGATCCCTTGATTGATAGTCAGACAAGCCACCAACTAAGCTGTGGCTGGACGGGGATTCAAACTCACGATCCCTGGATTGATAGTCAGACAAGCCACCGACTAAGCTGTGGCTGGACGGGGATTCAAACTCACGATCCCTGGATTGATAGTCAGACAAGCCACCGACTAAGCTGTGGCTTGATGGGGATTCAAACTCACGACCCCTGGATTGATAGTCAGACAAGCCACCAACTAAGCTGTGGCTGGACGGGGATTCAAACTGACGATCCCTGGATAGATAGTCAGACAAGCCACCAACTAAGCTGTGACTAGACAGGGATTCAAACTCACGATCCCCGGATTGATAGTCAGACAAGCCACCAACTAAGCTGTGGCTTGATGAGGATTCAAACTCACGATCCCTGGATTGATAGTCAGACAAGCCACCAACTAAGCTGTGGCTGAATGGGGATTCAAAGTCACGATCCCTGGATAGATAGTCAGACAAGCCACAGACTAAGCTGTGGCTGGGTGGGGAATTCAAACTCACAATCCCTGGATTGATAGTCAGACAAGCTGTGACTAGATGGGGATTCAAACTGACGATCCCTGGATTGATAGTCAGACAAGCCACTGACTAAGCTGTGGCTGGACAGGGATTCAAACTGACGATCCCTGGATTGATAGACAAGCCAGCAACTAAGCTGTGGCTGGACGGGGATTCAAATTCACGACCCTTGGATTGATAGTCAGACAAGTCACCCACTAAGCTCACCAGGCTTGTATACACATAGAAACAAATAAATTAAGGCCATCCTTAAAAATATGTTTATTTGCTGCAGTTTGGCCCAGTATTTTTCATGTAGGTAGGTAGGTAGGTAAATTTTTTTTGCAATTATTTCAGTTTTTAAGTGTCATTTTTTAACAAAACAAGAGGGCCAAGATGGCCCTATATCGCTCACCTGAGTGACCTTGAGTCACCCAACTTAAGTAGATTATATAATACTTGTACACTCAAAATTCCAGAAAAATGAGATGGGCGAGTAGTTGGGATTTTGAAATTTGATTTGAAGAGGTTACAGATGCGTAGAAGAGTTGTGCGATAATAATAGTATCCTTGTGCGGATAGCTGGATATCAGATATCGAAAGGAAGTTTTCACTATATTTCAATATGAAGAAAACCAGCCTCCCCTCCTGGCGACTATGTTTTTCTACGAATCACAATGGCTGGAACAAACTTGGTAGAGGTTCACCCATGGTAAATGTCAGTGAAATTACATCGAAATCAGGTCAGTAGATTCTGACAAGAAGGCTTTTGAAGTTTTTACTATAGATGCCTATATAGTAAACTAGCACCTCACTGTGGCAGTAATATTTTTTAACAAATCACAACAGCTTGAACAAACTTGATAAAGGGTTACCCAAGGAACATTTCTGCAAAATTGTTTTAAAATCGATCTGGTGGTTTTTGACAAGAAGATTTTTTTCAGTTTTTACTATAGCTTTTATAGTAAACTAACCCCACCCCCTGACCGCCATGTTTTTTGACGAAGTACTACGGTTAGAACAAACTTTACGGAGGGTCCTCCAAGGAACATTTCTTTGAAATTATTTTAAATTCGAGCCAGAAGTTTCTGACAAGAAGATTTTTTAAGTTTTTACTAATTAAACTTTCCCCGACCCCTGGCGGCCATGTTTTTTGACGATTCAAGATGGCTTGAACAAACTTGGTAGAGGGTCACCCAAGGAACATTTCTGTGAAGTTATATCAAAATTGGCATAGTGGTTTCTGACAAGAAGATTTTTAAATTTTTACTTTAGCTTATAACTAACCCTGGCTGCCATGTTTTTTTTATGAATCACTACAGTTTAAACAAACTTGGTGAAGGGTTCTCCAAGGAACATATCTTTGAAATTATTTTAAAAAAATTAAGTCAGTAGTTTCTGACAAGAAGATTTTTTTTAAAGTTTTTACTAATTAAACTTGCCCCGCCCCCTGGCGGCCATGTTTTTTGACGATTCAAGATGGCTTGAACTTGGTAGAGGGTCACCCAAGGAAAATTTCTGTGAAGTTTTATCAAAATTGGCCCAGTGGTTTCTGACAAGAAGATTTTTATTAGTTTTTACTATAGCTTATACAGTAAACTAACCCCACCCCCCCATGTTGATTTACAATTTATCTATTAACCATCAGATTTCATGTGTCGCAGGTGTATATAGTAACAAAGACACATTGGATATATAATATGGAGTATCTCTCATGATCAAATGCTCATATGTTATTGAGTTCTAATAAATAGCGGTATGCAGTATATAGAACCAAGCATTATTCAAGCATGTTCCAAATTAGGTGAAATGAGAAAGAACTCATTTTTCAAAGATGCCATAAATAACATATGAATATATAAGATTCTGTCAATACATGTCTTAAAATAGCACCATCTACAGTGATTCATTAATTGACAACATTTCCTATTTCAGAGTTGTACTCAAGCACTCCCATCTCTGCAAGTAGCTGTTAACTTTCCAAGTGGTGAGAGACGAATGGCAATGAGAAGCGTGACATTCATCCATCAGATGCTGTAGCCGAGTGGAGATTTGAACTCATGAGACCTGGACTGATAGTCAGACACACAACCGACAAGTAAACTGGGTGCATCACCAAGCAGTGAATCAGCAGAAATATATCATTAAGAAGGTAAAGAGGGTAAGGCACATCAACCAATATTTCTTCTCTTCCAAAAAGTTCTTTAATGAAGATTCATAATTTTTTTACAATGTTTATAATATCTGATAAAAGAACCCCTTAGGTAGTGATGGGAAGCAATTGATATTCGCCAACTTCAACTCAAACCTACCAATTAATCGTAGTCTGACACAATCTGAACACCACTACCCTTAGGAGCATAAGAACAACCAAGAAAGAAAATAGCAGATTCAGTTTGATTAAGTCTGTTCAAAAGAGTATATAAATAATTCAACATCCTTCACACATGCTTGTAGTATTCTATTTAGGAAGAAAAATTCAAATGAGGTTTATGCTTCGAACGAACCAGAAATAATAGCAAAATTATTTTGATCCAAAGTATACAGGGCTGTAATTAGAAGCCGGGGTTTCCCCTCCGGCTATTCTTACTTGAACACCTGGCTATTTTCAACTGAGTTTCTTCCATTTTTGGGGAGGACCCCAAGACCCCCCCCCCCCCCCCCCCACCCCTTCTACTTTTTTCCTTTCACACTCCTACTTCAAAACTTAATCGAAGTCCTGAGTATACCTTTCATATGTGGGAAGCCTTGGGTTTATTTTCCGGGCCTCGTCCAATAGTGCCTGTACACGCTTCTTATGCTGAAATATACAAGCATCAAACCGAGACTGAAAAGTGTCAATATTATATAACAAGTGAAATGTGTCAGTCATCACAAATGTCTCTGCTATTAATCGGAAACAGTTTTTTTTTTAATTTAATGCGATATGTCCTTTCAAATCAATAAGAAACTGGTATAAGTGCAACATTTAGTATAAATTGTAACTATCTGGATCACGTCTTGTGCAAAATACCTTTGTTTATCGTTTAAAAGTATGGATTAAAACATGTTATTATCTCCAATATTTGAATTAGACCTGACCCATTGAATAAAGTACACGATATAGTAGTTATATTCGTAAACGTCTGGAATCATGAATTAAATCTTTGTTAGCAGTTTAGTTCCAACATAGATTTATTACCGCCAATCTTGATATGTTCTTAAATAGCATAATAGTATACTGCGTATTGCCGCTCGAGTGATCCGTGTTCTAATTCCATAACAAGAAAAAACTTTTTTATTCATTTCCCTAGCAACACTATTTATCCCTATAGTGCTCCGTAAAAGGCCTTTAATAACAAAAAACAAGAGGCCCAAGAGGGCCTGAGGACGCTCTACTGACTCATAGTGGCCATAGCACTTTTTGAAATTCTACTATGCAATAGAAACATCGGCCATCTTGAATTTTAGATAGAAAAAATAAATATTTTGTATAGTCTCCTATGCAATAGAAACATCCATGTGTAGTTTCAGTTTAATTGGCATAGTGGTTTCAAAATAAATGAAAAAAAAAAGAAATTTTCTGTTTTCCCACAGTATCCCTATGTAAAATTCTAAGTCCCCTTACAGGGCCCCTATAAATTTTAGCCCCTAAATTCTTATCTGCAATCAAACCCCTACACATAGGGATAATTTATGCAAAATATGAACTTATCTGACATACCGGTTCTTAAGAAAACGAATTTAGTAATTCCCAATTTGTATCCTTTTAGGGCCCCTCCTGACCCCTTAATACAGTGGAACCCAGTCACTTTTACAAATCTGAACCTCCTTCACCGAACAATGCTTCTGTGAAGATATAGGCAAAATCATTTCCATTTTAAAAAAAAAATATAAAAAAATATTATAATGACATGTGTCCCATAATTGAACCCTCGGGGCGGGGTCATATTTAACCCTAGAAACACCATTTGAACAAATCTAACAAAAACTATAGCTGGTCATCATTACCACATAAACATTTTGAAAATCTGTTGGGCTGTTCATGAGAAGAAGATTTTTTAAGTTTTGGACTATTTTTAGTAACAGTGGCCATCTTGAATTTCAGATCGAAAAAAAAAATCTTCGGTATAGTCTCCTATGCAATAGAAACACCCATGTGAAGTTTCAGTTTAACTGGCCTAATGGTTTCAGAACAGATGAAAGAAAAATAGAATTTTCTGTTTTCCCATAGTATCCCTATGTAAAATTCTAACTCCCCTTACTGAGGGCCCCTATAAATTTTAGCCCCTAAATTCTTATCTGCAATCAAACCCCTACACATAGGGATAATTTATGGAAAATATGAACAAATCTGACATACCGGTTCTTAAGAAAACGAATTTAGTAATTCCCAATTTTTACCCTTTTGGGGCCCCTCCTGACCCCTTAAGACAGTGGAACCCAGTCATTTTTACAAATCTGAACCTCCTTCACCAAACAATGCTTCTGTGAAGATATAGGCAAAATCATATCCATTTTTAAAAAAAAAAAAATAAAATATTATAATGACATGTGTCCCATAATTGAACCCTCGGGGCGGGGTCATATTTAACCCTAGGAACACCATTTGAACAAATCTAACAAAACTATAGTTGGTCATCATTACTACATATACATTTTGAAAATCTGTTGGGCCGTTCATGAGAAGAAGATTTTTTAAGATTTGGACTACTTTTAGTAATGTTCAGCGGCCATCTTGAATTTCAGATCGAAAAAAAAAAAAATCTTCTGTATAGTCTCCTATGCAATAGAAACACCCATGTGAAGTTTCAGTTTAATTGGCCTAGTAGTTTCAGAGAAAGTGCTGCTAACAGACGACAGACGTCAGACGACAGACGACGGACGACAGACAACGCGCCATCGAATAAGCACTTCATGCCTTTGGCCAGTAGAGCTAACAAGTATCTGTCCATAAATGCATTTATATCCTTGCACATATCTGGCGACCGTTCTAATACCAAAAGATGATGGAACTGGCTGAGTATTTATAATTGAATCGCAAGTTTAACAATAGTTTCTGTCAGCAAAGCTGCTCATTTAAAACATGATTCATTCACGTTTAAGAGCAGTATTGGCTGTTGTAAATGCATTGAAGGCCATGAGAATTCACAAAAGTGTTTGTCATTCCTTTACCAGTTGTTTCTTTCTTAATAAAAGGAATATTTTCAGATACTGGTTATGCTGCTTTAAGTCGAAAAGCGGCCATACAGGTACACACGAATATTAATTAAAACAGACTCATTGAGAAGTTATTGATCTGGAACCTAATTTTTTACCAGATACACGGATGAATGGAAGGACGGAATAACCTAATACCCCTTTAAAAAAACCTCCTTCATCTGTTCACCACTGCAGAGCACTCCATCTCCACTTTACTGGGATAGTGTATACTAGACTTACCTTGTCACCCCCTTACAGACACAACTCCAAATCCTCCACCCCTTCCTCCCCAGGGTAGCGTATACTGGACTTACATTGTCACTCCCATACAAACACAGCTCCGGATCCTCCACCCCTCCTCCCCAGGGTAGCGTATACTGGCCTTACCTTGTCCCCCCCGTACAAACACAGCTCCAGATCCTCCACCCCCTCCTCCCCAGGGTAGCGTATACTGGACTTACCTTGTCACCCCCGTACAAACACAGCTCCAGATCCTCCACCCCTCCTCCCCAGGGTAGCATATACTGGACTTACCTTGTCACCCAATATAAACACAGCTCCAGATCCTCCACCCCCTCCTCCCCAGGGTAGCGTATACTGGACTTACCTTGTCACCCCATATAAACACAGCTCCAGATCCTCCACCCCCTCCTCCCCAGGGTAGCGTATACTGGACTTACCTTGTCACCCCATATAAACACAGCTCCAGATCCTCCACTCCTCCTCCCCAGGGTAGCGTATACTGGACTTACCTTGTCACCCCATATAAACACAGCTCCAGATTCTCCACCCCCTCCTCCCCAGGGTAGCGTATACTGGACTTACCTTGTCACCCCATATAAACACAGCTCCAGATCCTCCACCCCCTCCTCCCCAGGGTAGCGTATACTGGACTTACCTTGTCACCCCATATAAACACAGCTCCAGATTTTCCATCCCCCCTACTCCCCAGGGTAGCGTATACTGGACTTACCTTGTCACCCCCGTACAAACACAGCTCCAGATTCTCCACCCCCTCCTCCCCAGGGTAGCGTATACTGGACTTACCTAGTCACCCCTGTACAAACACAGCTCCAGATCCTCCACCCCCTCCTCCCCAGGGTAGCGTATACTGGACTTACCTTGTCACCCCATATAAACACAGCTCCAGATTCTCCACCCTCTCCTCCCCAGGATAGCGTATACTGGACTTACCTAGTCACCCCATATAAACACAGCTCCAGATCCTCCACCCCCTCCTCCCCAGGGTAGCGTATACTGGACTTACCTTGTCACCCCATATAAACACAGCTCCAGATCCTCCACCCCCTCCTCCCCAGGGTAGCGTATACTGGACTTACCTTGTCACCCCAATATAAACACAGCTCCAGATCTCACCCCCCTCCTCCCCAGGCGTAGCGTATACTGGACTTACCTTGTCACCCCATATAAACACAGGCTCCCCAGATCCTTCCACCCCCCTCCTCCCCAGGGTAGCGCATACTGGACTTACCCTTGTCACCCCATATAAACACAGCTCCAGATCCTCCACCCCCTCCTCCCCAGGGTAGCGTATACTGGACTTACCTTGTCACCCCATATAAACACAGCTCCAGATCCTCCACCCCCCTCCTCCCCAGGGTAGCGTATATACTGGACTTACCTTGTCACCCCATATAAACCACAGCTCCAGATCCTCCCACCCCCTCCTCCCCAGGGTAGCGTATACTGGACTTACCTGTCACCCCATATAAACACAGCTCCAGATCCTCCCACCCCCTCCTCCCCAGGGTAGCCTTATACTGGACTTACCTTGTCACCCCATATAAACACAGCTCCAGATCCTCCACCCCCTCCTCCCCAGGGTAGCGTATACTGGACTTACCCTTGTCACCCCATATAAACACAGCTCCAGATCTCCACCCCCTCCTCCCCCGGGTAGCGTATACTGGACTACCTTGTCACCCCATATTAAACACAGCTCAGATCCTCCACCCCCCTCTCCCCAGGGTAGCGTATACTGGACTTACTTGTCACCCACGTACAAACACAGCTCCAGATCCTCCATTCCCACCTACTCCCCAGGGTAGTGTATACTGGACTTACCTTGTCACCCCCGTACAAACACAGCTC
This sequence comes from Panopea generosa, assembly GCA_029582155.1. Taxonomy (NCBI): domain Eukaryota; kingdom Metazoa; phylum Mollusca; class Bivalvia; order Adapedonta; family Hiatellidae; genus Panopea; species Panopea generosa. The sequence goes on from CM055905.1 coordinate 26,283,793, forward strand.
CAGATTCTCCATCCCCACTTCTCCCCAGGGTAGCGTATACTGGACTTACATTTTCACCCCCATACAAACACAGCTCCAGATCCTCCACCCCCTCCTCCCCAGGGTAGCGTATACTGGACTTACCTTGTCACCCCCGTACAAACACAGCTCCAGATTCTCCATCCCCACTTCTCCCAGGGGTAGCGTATACTGGCCTTACCTTGTCACCCCCATTCAAACACAGCCCAGCACTCCAGCATTTTCGGCATATATGTTTACACCCCGTGTAGGCAACGCAATCGTTTGGCTGACCAAGATCAAGGTTTCCATTGCATAGAGTTAAAAACATCAAGCGTCTAATTAAAAACCGATCATTTTTTTCAACTGTCAATCAGAGTTTTCCATGAACAAAGTAACTTTCCACGTATGACGTAATCATCCTTTGTGTTTGCGAGATGCATAGTTGATTGACAAGAGTGTAATTCAATTCTGCACTTTGGTGTCATTGTTCATATAGACTGTTGCTGAAACTGAAATTCGACGATCAAAACTTCAGTAGGAGCTGACCGTTGGTAAAAAAAATCATCACTCGGGACTAGGACGGGGCCATAAGTCGAGTAGGGATTCAGAGAGTGATTTTGGAGTCTGAAAAATTCGACTTATGGCCGACGATATACGGTACATTTTCACCCCCATACAAACACAGCTCCAGATCCTCCACCCCCTCCTCCCCAGGGTAGCGTATACTGGACTTACCTTGTCACCCCCATTCAAACACAGCTCCAGCACCTCCACCCCCTCCTCCCCAGGGTAGCGTATACTGGACTTACCTTGTCACCCCCATTCAAACACAGCTCCAGCACCTCCACCCCCTCCTCCCCAGGGTAGCGTATACTGGACTTACCTTGTCACCCCCGTTCAAACACAGCTCCAGATCCTCCACCCCCTCCTCCCCAGGGTAGCGTATACTGGACTTACCTTGTCACCCCCATACAAACACAGCTCCAGATTCTCCATCCCCACTTCTCCCCAGGGTAGCGTATACTGGACTTACCTTGTCACCCCCGTACAAACACAGCTCCAGATCCTCCACCCCCTCCTCCCCAGGGTAGCGTATACTGGACTGTATCAGACACACATAGTCCATCTTCCATTTCTCAATTTCTGCCTCCAGACTTTGCAACTTACTGCAAGATAATCAACATAAGAAGTCTGTTATATAAATAAAAAATCCTGGAAGTTGGGGAGAAATGATTATTAGAAACAGGTAATCGCCTTCTGTCAATTTGAATTCAAATATATTTGGTAGGTCAACCTTTTCTGTCTCCAATCAAAATAACAAAGAGGAGGTCAGAAAAACTGTAGCAGCTAAATCAAGACTGGACAAGAGTGTTTGATGAAATCCATAAAATGTATAACTAGTGTGTATTTTCTGCTGAAAACATTTTTTTTCATTGTTAAACAGACATGGAAGAAATTACAACATACTGATATCATGACTGGTAGAATGGTTCCGCAAGATAAACAAAACACCTCATTTTCACAGATTTGGACAGTCTCTATCATCTATTCAAAAGCTGAACACAGTCTAAATGTCCATACATCGTAGATAAGCACTATAGGCAGATCTTTAAACTTCTCCAATGAAGAAAGAAAGAAAGTCCAAGCAGATTTAGATTATTATAGTTCCCAAACAGACATTTTTCAAATATTTTCATGCGCACAAAACAGGGCAAATCTTAAATTTTGTGGTAGTGTTACTCAGTGTTAAAAGTATTTGCCGCTCACGCAAGAGGTTGTGGTTTTGGTCCCAAACTTTACCCCTTGCCTCTCAAAAAACAAAACACAGTACAGTCTCTATCCAGGAAACAAATTCAAGTGTGGTTGATATGTAAGCTCTGAGATTTCTTTGCAATCAAGCTAAAACAAATTACAGTCAGACCTGTGTAAGCGGCCACCTCTATTAAGCAGCCACTTGTCTTAAGCAGCCATTTCTGATTTCTTTGCTTTCAGAGCAAATCAACCTGTATTAACCCTTTACTTCATATAGACGCCTTTGGACACCTTATATAGACGCCTTTGGACACCTTATATAGATGCCTTTGGACATCTCTAATAGAGACGCCTTTGGACACCTCTAATATAGAAGGCTTTTGAATTATTAGGTGAATTATGTTTATATTAACTGACAGAGTGGAAAACAGTGCAGGAAGTGTTCAGATTGTTCGTTACGAGCAATCTGAACCCTTCCTGCACTGTTTTCAAAGGCCTTCTGTGGGAAAACGCGTATCAATGCAGTAAAGGGTTAAGCAACAGCCTGTCTTAAAAGGTCAATTTTGCTCATTCTCTTGACTGGCTGCTTAAGACAGGGTTGCCTGTACCGTATATCGTCGGCCATAAGGCGAGTCGGGCCATAAGTCGAGGGGACTTTTTGACCTTCAGATCTCAGTTTTTTGCATTGACCCTTCCTTAAGTCGACCCAGAATTTTCGAAAAGGAAGTGGGTGAGATTTGGGTCACCTAAATATTAAAATTCCTACAGTAGCGATTGCCTGCACTCACAACTGACCTTACGCATGTATACGTTCATGTACCGTTATCGAATCAACGGCAAATATGCAGCCGACAAACAAATGCAGTCTTCTGTTGAATATTTGGTATATTCTGTAATCCGTGGATAAGTGTCACCACATATGTGGGAATGCAAATTGCAATAATCGGTTACTTCTGACCCAAATATCCCAAGGCAATTTTCGGCATATATGTTTACACCCCGTGTAGGCAACGCAATCGTTCGGCTGACCAAGATCAAGGTTTCCCTTGCATAGAGTTAAAACATCAAGCGTCTAATTGAAACCGATCATTTTTTTCAACTGTCAATCAGAGTTTTCCATGAACAAAGTAACTTTCCACGTATGACGTAATCATCCTTTGTGTTTGCGAGATGCATAGTTGATTGACAAGAGTGTAATTCAATTCTGCACTTTGGTGTCATTGTTCATATAGACTGTTGCTGAAACTGAAATTCGACGTTCAAAACTTCAGTAGGAGCTGACCGTTGGTAAAAAAAAATCATCACTCGGGACTAGGACGGGGCCATAAGTCGAGTAGGGATTCAGAGAGTGATTTTGGAGTCTGAAAAATTCGACTTATGGCCGACGATATACGGTATATCCTTTTTCTGCCTAAAACCCTGACAGGTTTGACTGTATTATAAAGTTTGCGATTTGTCACATAATCTAATTAAATGACCAACTTGCCTGTAAAATTCTCATCATATAGTTGACAAATGACCCCTAATTTCATAGTGTGAGAGGAAAACACTAATACAATTTTTTTTTTTTTAATGAAGTTTAATGCCATTTTCAACACATTTCAGGTTATATATGCCATATCCAGTTTTACTGGTGGAGGAAGACCTCAGACAGACTCAGACTGAGTACAACTGTCCTTTCGCAAGTAACTGGAAACTTGCTCACATCAAGTTTTTGGAGCGAGTGGGACTAGAACCTACGACCTTAGCGGTGATAGGTAAATGATCTTGAGACGGAACCTTAGACCACTTGGCCACTGAGGACCCTAAATACAAATTTATAATAAATGCTGTAACTTTTGATACACAAAGACAATAGTCATTTAAAAAAACAACACTTATTTACAGGTTTTGTTCCTGGTATCTGCCGTGCTCCTGTAGCCGGATCTTAGCCAGTTTCTTGACTTCCTCATTCAGGAACCGGTTCTGGTTCTGTAATACTCGAATCTTCTCCTGGAACTCCTTCTCTGCCTTCTTTGGTGGAGAACTGTAGATATACAGATATAGCCGATATAGTTTAAACATGTTTATTTTACTTTGATTATTACAACTTATACAAATTATGCTCAGTCTTCCTGAATAGAACCAGTACTAAGCTTATGCAAGAAAATGTTTTGCTCATGGTCACAACATAAAGCCTAGAGGGAGGATCATACCCACAATCCTCCAATCCTGGGTTTGATGCTCTACCACTGGATTTTGGCTCCACACAAGTATAGAACAGGCTTCAACTGTTTCATTAAAACATTTAAGAATATACTTAAATAACTAAAAACTTTTCCATTTCTATATATGTATAGAAAATATAACCAAAGAAGCCAGGTTATCATGACTTTAGATTGATTCCAGTAACAACTGCCTATGGTTTCATTGGCATTGATAATGGGATAAATAAATAACCAGTTAAATTTGAGTTAATTTAACAAATTAATTGCGGCAGACATTTATAAATTATTAAAAATGATAGCGATATGGGATAAAAATATATTCAATATTAAAAAACTTAGTTTATAACATGCATATCATGTAACCGTTTACATCACCTGTCACACTTTACTGACACTCATTGCCAATTGGTCCTAAGAGACATTCATTGAGCACTGGCATTGTAATTTAATATCAATAAAAATATTATGATATTTTTTTTTTCATCCAGATCATTAACTTGTTCAATTTCAAGGTTGATCAGTTAGCATCCCGACTTCTTCACCTTTTATTGTAACTTTAAGCAGGGAAGCAGAATCAAGAGCTGTTCATATAGACGTTGAGCTTTATTTGCAATCAATCTAAATTAAATCAATACAATATTCAACCTTTTCTTTTCAATTTCTTTGCTGTCACCATTCTGTACACTGCTACTACAGGAATGAACCTCCAGTTGTTTGATCGTGTCCTCCTTTTGATGTAGTAACTCCTGGTAAGACGACTGTCGATTCATCACCTTGGCAAGCTCACATTTTGTAGAGCTGGAAGACAAGTATTTGTAATCTGTATTAATGTTGGCACAATTAAGCATAAAGTATCCTTACTGCTTGGCACATCCATGTTACCGTTGTTAAGTTACAAACATTTTTTTTTATATTCCTATAAATAAAATTATTTTGAAATAACATCAGAAACAGTGACACATTAACAAATTATTTATGAAGACAAGAATTTGCAGTCTATCAATGGCAGCACAAGTAAGCAGAATGTTCAAAAAAAATTTTTATATTAATATACATGTATATAAAAGCATGTTGAAATTACATCAGGCACAAGTAAGCACAACATACCATTATTTGATAAAAAGATTGTTATATAAACAATTCATTATTTTTATATTATCATAAATAAAAATATGTAGAAATTATTACGTAAGAAGATCTTTTAGCCTCATAGAAAAAAAGCTTCGTAAAAATACATTTATTTTTTAACGAAGATCAAACCAAAATTACCAAACTACATTAAAGATAATTGATTTGTTTGTGCTGACGGTTATCATAAAATAAAGATGTTCTCAATTCAAAAAATACTGTTTTTAACCAATTTATTTTTCATCAACACAAACACGGTCCTCCGCCCCGAGTCGTCTAAGGCTTCTTCTATGAATTACTCATATCTCATCACTGAGGTCATAGGTTCAAGTCTATTTGGTCCAAAAACTTTGTGTGAAAAAGTTTGCGAATTTCTAGTGGAAGGACAGTGGTTCTACTCAATATCAGTCTGAGGTCTCCCTCTACAAATGAAGCTGGACATGTATCTTTAAAACAAAATTGTAGGTCAGTCTAACATGTTGACAAGTTGAAACAGATTTTTTTTTTTTTTTTAATGAGGTTTAACGCCATTTTCAACACATTTCAGGTTATATATGGCATATTCAGTTTTTCTGGTGGAGGAAGACCTCAGACTGATTCAGACTGAGTAGAACCACTGTCCTTCTGCAAATTACTGGAAACTTTCTCACATGAAGTTTTTTGAACAAGCAGGACTCAAACCTACGACCTTAGCGATGAGTCTAAGGTAAATGATCTTGAGACGGCGCCTTAGACCATTTGGTCACAGAGTTAAACAGGTTAAACAGAAAAGAATACATTAGTGGACAGTTATCTAACAATGGATCAAAACAGAAGAAATTATCTCTATGACAAAGTTGCACTATACCTGTAAGCAAAAGAAGAACACCAACACCAATATACAAGTTAGCAAAAACAAAATCATGCAATCACTTCTATATATCTATATTATGTATAAAGTGTTTCATCACATTCATAAAAAAGCAAACACCTGCAATTTATAATTAAATGAAACTGATTAATTTTTAAAATGACTATTTAAGCCTGCAGCCATTCATATTCTAACCCTAATCCCTGTAATCTCGAATGTTTGCTCAGATAGATAAGTTATAAACTATATGGTATGCCCCAAACTAAATTCGGCCCTCCCAAACTAAATATGGTCCCCCAAAACTAAATACGGTCCCCTCAAACTAAATTCTGTCCTCACAAACTAAATTTCCTCCTACCAAAATTTAATTCCATCCTCCCAAACTAAGTTTCCTCCTCCCAAACTAAACTTCCTCTTTCAAAACTAAAATTTATTCCTCCCAAATTTCAATTCTGTCTCCCCAAACTAAATTCCCTCAACCTCCCAAACTAGATTTTTTCCCCTCCAAACTAAATTTCCTTCTCCCAAACAGAATGTCCTCCCCACACCCAAAACAAAATTTCTTCTTTAAAAACTAAATACTCACCTCTCAAACTAAATTCTCTCCTCCCTAAACTGAATTACCTCCCCCAAACTAATTCCCTCCTACCAAACCATTTTCTCTCCTCCCAAACTAAAGTTCCCCCACACCCACAAAACAAAATCCAAACAAAAATACCCAAATTTCCTCCTCCAAACTAAATTCCCTCTCCCCAACTAAATTCTCTCATGTCTCGAAACAGATCATATAAAATACAGACTTATTCACCAGGAAACTATTACAGCCATCCTTAATGTTGGTAATGTTTTGTGGCATAAAGATTCTTAATCAAATGTCGTTATATATCATCCTTATGTTCTATATAAAGTTATGGCCTTGTCGCTGTCTGTCTTTTAATGCATAAAAACAAAATTAAAATATATCTTTGACATTCATTTAGATGCTGTTATGCTTGAAATTCACTCCCATAACATCAGTTCACAGCGTAAACACTCACAGATTATACTATAAAACATTTCATGACGACAACAGAGAAAATCATTCATTGTTTATATCAGTCTGCATGCTTCCTTGTTCAGGCCAGCGGCAGGTGATTTGTAAAGGGCAGTGACTGACTATCACGTTATAATCCTACATGAAGATTAATCATTTTTGCATTGATGTAAGCAGCACAACATGTGGGGGAGTGGGGGGAGGGGGAGAGAGAATTACTTTAGCAGCTGACAGCTGATATCCGAACTTATATGATTCTGTTTGTGTGGCGTCCTTAACCGAATATACATGTACTTAGTACTGATTCCACCCAGGAAGATTTCAAGCTTGATTTGTTTAAGTTGTAAGAACTTGTTTCATAATCATATAAGTTTATCCGAGAACTTAACATCATCCAATCAGGTCTGTTAAACCCCAATGAAACAGCAGGGAATTCCACGCCTATCCCACAATTCATAGCACTTTAACGTTTACCAAACTTTGACGTCAAATCTTCAGCTGAAACAACTGACCAATCAGCGTACTCTTATCTCACTGCCATGTGACAGACCAGAGCAGGGAGAGCTTGGTCGGTTCTACAGTTTAATTTGCACAGGTTATGCATATAGACTGGTAACCAGTTTTATCTGTTAAGGAAGACCCTATATGACAGGACTCTGAATAAAACCACTACCCTTCTGCAAGCACCTAGTCAACCTATATACTTGGGCCGAGTATAGACTGGTAACCAGTTTTATCGGTTAAGGAAGACCCTATATGCATAATATATATGATAGGACTCTGAATAAAACCACTACCCTTCTGCAAGCACCTAGTTAACCTATATACTTGGGCCGAGTATAGACTGGTAACCAGTTTTATCTGTTAAGGAAGACCCTATATGCATAATATATATGATAGGACTCTGAATAAAACCACTACCCTTCTGCAAGCATGTAGTAGTTAACCTATATACTTGGACAGAGTTGGGCTTGATCCTGAAACCTCACTGTTAGAGGTACAGCACTTGAGACAGCACTGTAGTCCACTTGGCCATGTTGCTTAATGTAATATTTAGTTTATATTAATTTATTTTAGCTCAATTGCAAAGAAAACTCAGAGCTAACATGAACCTCTCAAGTCATTTTCCTGTGTAGAACCAGTACTGAGTGTCATTTTTAGAGAGGCATCTGACTGAGCTGGGGATCAAACCTGCAACCTCTAGTGTGAGCAGCCAACACTCTATCCACTGCCCTTAGTAACCACCCTGCTTCCCATAATATTGTAATGTGGCAACATTCCTAATACTGCATCATTGTGAAATGACTAAGACCTTGTCAAAAGTGATGCTAAACACCACATAATTCAGTACAAATAGCCAAGCCAGCAGGAGCTGAACTGTGATAAAAAATAATCACACATCTATCTCCATTTAAATTAATATCAATCTCCAATTTTCTTTCAAAGAGGCAAAAACCTAAACATGCACTTTAATCTCATTAATCATCATTATTCCACAGATTTCATAACCTTCCCTGGATTGTTCACTTATGACGTCAGCATCTGGCAGGGGGCCAGTAAACAACTTCTGAATGGATAACATAATTAACATCAGGGAAACGTTGGGAACAATTAAAAAATCAAAAAAATCTTATAATGACAGGGAAAAGTATATACAGTAAAACCTGTCTTAAGCAGCCAGTCAAGGGAATGGGCAAAATTGGCCTTTTAAGACAGGTTATTGCTTAATACAGGTTAATTGCTCTGGAAACATAAAAATAGTTAAAAGCAAAATATGTGACTGCTAAAACAAGTGGCTGCTTAATAGAGGTTCAATGTCGTTGTTTTTTTTAATGGGGTTTAACGCCATGTTCAATACATTTCAGGTTATTTATGGTAAACTTACTCAAATTAAATTTAAAGATATAGGGAGACTCAAACCTCATCAATGATTTTGAGATAGCGCCTTAGACAGCTCTGCCATGAAGGACCCACTAGGTTGTACACATTATAGTAATCATTAAATGCACGTGGATTTACCTGACCTATATATGCACATTTGTGCAGCATCTGTTGTTTACTACAACATAATTTATGTATTTTTGGACATGTTGGGCCAAGGATGATTATATTTAGTTCATTATACATCATGTCACAAACATTAGATATAATTGAAAAAGAAAAACATGTGCAGAAGTTGGACATTCAGCATATGTGTTGTTGCTTTATGAGTCATGGTGGTAAAAATAAGGATATATACAGAGAATACCATATAAGTGTCTGATATTATCAACTGTATCAGGTGAGAATTAGAAAAAAACAGGATGAGATTCTGCAAAGTCCTTTTTTTCCCCCCCCTGCTGAACCTGATAAAGTTGATAATATGAGACACTAACATGATATTCTCTTTATCATGTCAATATTTCTAATTAGTCTTTTTTATGAAACTGAAAATCACCATCAAATTTTTGTTACAGCTTGTAGAGATTCCGTCCTGGTCAAAATGTATAATTATACATAATGATGTCATGTGCCTGATAAACTTTCGCTGAATCCTATTTTTATCAGGTAGGCAGTTTATCAACAGTAATGAATGCATTGACATAATTATTATTACATGTATGACCAGGTATCTTTGCTGCAGATGCACAACTGATAACCAACCCTGGAGTGCTTTGATATTTCTTAAGATACACAGCACAAAGAGGTTTAAAATGCTGCCTTTAAAAATAACATTTTTTATATTATTATTTAAAATGTAGCGTCCAACACCAATATTACTGACTCAGCACAATTTGGCATCAGCAGGCACAACTGAAAGCAATCACGTCTATTCTTTTAGAACATAAGATATTCCACAACTCCCCACCGCCCCCTATATTATGCAAGTTTTGCCAAGCATTATATCTTTTTTAACGAGTTTAAAAAATTTAATAATAAATGAGAACAAATGTAAGATTCATTTTATCACATAACCATGCAAAATGGTACAGTTACCATATATTTAACAGACCATCTCTATGAGGAACAACAGAAAATCAAACATATTAGTTTCAGTGAGTCAGTTAACCATGACAAATCAATGTCATTTAACCATGACAAATCAATGTCATTTAACCATGACAAATCAATGTCATTTAACCATGACAAATCAACTTCATTTTAACCATGACAAATCAATGTCATTTAACCATGACAAATCAATGTCATTTATATATTCAGGCAAGTCAGAAAGTAGTTTGGCATTTTATGTACATAGGCCGAGTTATACAGAAAACACTGAGCAATGAATCAGAAGTGATATCTCAATATTTGATGGTGCCTCTTGTATTAAATAGAAGTACTCAATTTATTACATTATAGATAATTACCTTGTCTTTCATAGAATTAAATTACCTTTTATGGTTTTGCTTATTGAATTATTCTTTACCAGAGAGTATCTGGGGAAGAATATGTGGTGAAATGCGAGAAATATCATCTTTCTTGTCAACCCATTTTCTCAGTAATCTATTTAGCTTTAAAGTGTTTTTTTTTTAAAACTAGACTTTATGTCGCTTTCACTGATCCGAGTGAGGTGGTTGTCATATAAACAGCATGTTTGTGTGCAAAATGACAGCTGGGTCTGGTTAGCTTAGTTGGTAACACGTTTGACTATCAATCCAGGGGTCATGAGTTTGAAGCCCCTGGTCAGCCAGTCAGCCATTCTGTCAGTCTGATTGATATACAAAATTGCATCGCAATATTGTAAGTCTCTCACTACTGATTTAAGTGGGAATATTATCAGTTTCTTGCAGAGATGGGTATGTTTGAGGATTGATTAACCTTCAAGGATCCCAAGGACAAAAACACCTTTGTTATATAACAAACACAATACTTTGTCATCTTAATTTTAATGTGCTTTGCATCACTTGATCTACACAAGATTTTACCTAGCGAAAAGTTTATATAATTTAGCTCCTGATTGGGATTTATCCGGTAAAGTGTTAACAATATTGGCTTTGCAAAAAACATGACAATCTATGTGTGATAAGTAAGGCAGACCATTATGTTTGTGAGTGTAAAGCAAATATATGCAATGCTATGTATAACCCATAAGTGGTCATTATCATGTCTGAATTAATTAGGTGTAATTGATGCACAAATTAGAGAGACCACAGTCGGAAAAAAAATACCTTCATGATTTAGTTGATATTTTTCAATCAATTTCTCAATTGTTATAACGCGTTTTTTTCTTCATGATTTGGTTGAAAATATCTTTTAAATTTGGAAACCATACATAAACTGCATTATAATGTGTTTCAAGTTGTATCTGACAGCGCTATATCCAGATTGCAGTGTAATTAACCCTACATATCCTTAAAAATATCAACTTTATTATTTTAGACTGGTTTATATGTTTTCATATTGATGATAAAATTAAAGTAAAATATTATGCACTCAAGTAAAACTTTAAGGGAGTTTATCTGGGAAAAACGCTATAAATGTCTTCAATAATAAAATTATTTTTAAAATTAATTAAAAGCATCTCATAATCATTAAATAATAAAATCCGAATGGTTTTGTATGTCAAATCCACCAAAACATATATTTCTTTACAATTAAACATAGTTGAAAATATCCAGGTAAATAATTGCTTTACAATTAAGCATAGTTGAAAATATCCATGTATATTGCTTTACAATTAAACAAAGTTGAAAATATTCATGTAAACATAATTCAAAAGTATTCAAACATGTTCTAATGTATCATTTTTACTACCAAATATGTTTGATTTTAATATGTTTGAAGCTATATTAATGCTTTATGATTAAAATTAACATAGTTTTGACCATTATAAATTAATTGATATATTTTCAATTTTCATCCAATTTTTTTCTTTAAAAGGAAGAGTGAGGGGTGGAGGTGTGTGGTTCGATTTTATTTTAGTTGTTTTATTTTATAAAAATAAAAAGGGTCGGGTGGCATGAAAATAAAGGAGCAGGCAGGGATGAAAATCTAGCAATTAATTTATTAAAGCCTAAAACTGTTTTAAAATATTTTTTTTTCCATAAGCAGGCTCGTTTATATATTTAACAATGGTGTTATTTATAATTCATGTTTCAAATGTTCAAGCATACTTAAATAACACATATTGATCATGTCCTTGGATGGCGAAACACTGAACTTTCAAATATATTGAAACGTGGTAGTAGTGCAGTGGAGAGAATGTGGGTCTCTCACACTAGAGGTTGCGGGTTCGATCCCCAAGCTTGACTTGCTGGCATCACAAAACTCAGTACTGGTAGTTCTACCCAGGAAGCCGACTCAACAGTGGTTCATATATACATGAACTCTAAAACTACTATGCAACAAAGCTAAAATAAATTACCCATAAACGAAGTACACTGCAGACCCGTTACTACGCGGTCCGATACAACGTAAATTTCAATATGATGCGTTTTTCCCTGGGCTCCCTTTTCTTGGTAGGGCAAAATGAACAAAATATATACGTCACAAACTGTATGAATGATCAAATAATGAAAATGACAACCAAACAAAATATTGTCATCCTGTTTTGGTTTGATCATCGCTCATCTTCTATTTGCCAATAAGCCTTGTTTAGAATAAACTGTTATTAAATCCTTACCTCATGGTGGTTTAAAGGATAGCTTAATTGATTGATTCATGCCAGCGTTAATTATTAACAGTTTGTAATAATCAGAGTGATTCACTATATGCATGACACGCTGCCAAACATGGGAGCCGTTTGCAAACTTTATTATTAGGAAGTTTTTTTTTATAAAGGAGGTGTTAATAACAAACTTTGACTTTTTCAAGGTAAATTATCTCTTTATCAGTTTCATTTTGTGTACCCCAAGATCCATGTTATAACGTGACCCGAGTGTATGTTGCTTTTCACAGAAATAACTATATGATTTAATAGCTCCTGTTTAGGCAAATAAAAACATAACTAAAGCAATAACATCTACAAATAACAGAAAAGAGAAGTTTAAGTCTCCCAATAATTCACATACATGCATACATATGTAAAAATATATTATCTTTTATGAGTGCCATTACATGTGCAGTAAAAAAGGATAAAAGAAAGAAGAAATAATTATGCAGATTAGAATCCTTTCATCTATATTGATTGTAACACGTTAATTAGTGGATTATGGGAAGGTCATGTGGTATATGTGTCCACAGGTCTTACCTTTATAATGACTAATATTGGATTTAACATGTACAACAAATATCATGAATGAAAGGCAGAGCGTCAGCTTGAAGGTGTATTATCAATGACTATGCTATACACACAAAAGGGAAAGAGAGAAGAGATGATAAGCTGGCTATATATATATATATATATATACATAGGGGGTTAAGTGAAAACTCTGGTTACATGGTCTGTTTGTCACTTACATCAACTCTCGCTCCAGCTCCGATAATCGAGCGGAGAGTTCTTGCGGAGTTCCCTCCCCTCTCTCAATAGCGGAGTCGCTAGACGCTGACCGTGAGCTATAGCTATAAATAACCAATTTTTGCTTTATTAGTAATATTATTATTTGCAACATCAACATGGAGGGAAAAGAAATGAAAATATTCAATAGTTACACTACATTTAAGTTTAGCTGGTATTTGTCTGGAAGTTATATTGAAGAAAAAAAATGAGACCTGACACTACAGCGATTACATTAATATTTAATGATTTCAATCATTCATCAACTGTTTCGCAACATATAAAACTTTCATAAGAAATGATTCAAATATACATTCCTATCAGGATTACCTTTGTCAGGAATGATTCAGATATAAATACTTCATTAGCAATGATTCAAATATAAATCCTTCATTAGCAATGATACAAATATAAATCCTTCATTAGCAATGATACAAATATAAATCCTTCTTTAGCAATGATACAAATATAAATCCTTCATTAGCAATGATTCAAGCATAAATCCTTCATTAGCAATGATACAAATATAAATCCTTCATTAGCAATGATACAAATATAAATCCTTCATTAGCAATGATACAAATATAAATCCTTCATTAGCAATGATTCAAATAAAAGTCATTAGGAATAATTCAAATATAAATACTTCATTAGCAATGATACAAATATAAATCCTTCATTAGCAATGATTCAAATATAAATTCTTCATTAGCAATGATTCAAATATAAATTCTTCATTATGAATGATACAAATATAAATCCTTCATTAGCAATGATACAAATATAAATCCTTCTTTAGCAATGATACACATATAAATCCTTTATTAGCAATGAAACAAATATAAATCCTTCATTAGCAATGATTCAAGCATAAATCCTTCATTAGCAATGATACAAATATAAATCTTTCATTAGCAATGATACAAATATAAATCCTTCATTAGCAATGATTCAAGCATAAATCCTTCATAAGCAATGATACAAATATAAATCCTTCATTAGCAATGATTCAAATAAAAATCATTAGGAATTATTCAAATATAAATACTTCATTAGCAATTCTACAAATATAAATCCTTTATTAGCAATGATTCAATTATAAATCCTTCATTATGAATGATTAAAATATAAATCCTTCAATAGCAATGATACACATATAAATCCTTCATTAGCAATGATTCAAATAAAAATCCTTCATTAGGAATGATTCAAATATAAATCTTTCATTAGCAATGATACACATATAAATCCTTTATTAGCAATGATTCAAATATAAATCCTTCGTTAACAATGATACAAATATAAATCCTTCATTAGCAATGATTCAAATAAAAATCCTTCATTAGGAATGATTCAAATATAAATACTTCATTAGCAATTATACAAATATAAATATTTTATTAACAATGATACAAATATAAATCCTTTATTAGCAATGATTCAAATAAAAATCTTTCATTAGGAATGATTAAAAAATAAATCCTTCATTAGGAATGATTCAAATAAAAATCCTTCGTTAGGAATGATTCAAATATAAATCCTTCATTAGCAATGATACACATATAAATCCTTTATTAGCAATGATTCAACTATAAATCCTTCATTAGCAATGATTCAACTATAAATCCTTCATTAGCAATGATTCAAATATAAATCCTTCATTATGAATGATACAAATATAAATCCTTCATTAGCAATGATTTAAATATAAATCCTTTATTAGGAATGATATGAATCTTTCATCAACAATGATTGAAATATTAATACTACATTAGGAATGACACAATTATAAGTCCTTCATTAGGAATGATTTAAATAAAAATCCTTCATTAGAAATGATTCAAATATTAGTTCTACATTTGCAATGATACAAATATAAATCCTTTATTAGCAATGATTCAATTATAAATCCTTTATTAGCAATGATTCAAATATAAATCCTTCGTTAGCAATGATACACATATAAATCCTTTATTAGCAATGATTCAAATATAAATCCTTCGTTAGCAATGATACACATATAAATCCTTTATTAGCAATGATTCAAATATAAATCCTTCGTTAGCAATGATACACATATAAATCCTTTATTAGCAATGATTCAAATATAAATCCTTCGTTAGCAATGATACACATATAAATCCTTTATTAGCAATGATTCAAATATAAATCCTTCATTAGCAATGATACAAATATAAATCCTTCATTAGCAATAATTCAAATAAAAATCATTAGGAATGATTCAAATATAAATACTTCATTAGCAATTATACAAATATAAATCCTTTATTAGCAATGATACAAATATAAATCCTTTATAAGCAATGATTCAAATAAAAATCCTTCATTAGGAATGATTAAAAAATAAATCCTTCATTAGGAACGATTCAAATAAAAATCCTTCGTTAGGAATGATTCAAATATAAATCCTTCATTAGCAATGATACACATATAAATCCTTTATTAGCAATGATTCAATTATTAATCCTTCATTAGCAATGATTCAAATATAAATCATTCATTTTGAATGATACAAATATAAATCTTTCATTAGCAATGATTTAAATATAAATCCTTTGTTAGGAATGATATGAATCTTTCATCAACAATGATTCAAATATTAATACTACATTAGGAATGACACAATTATAAGTCCTTCTTTAAGAATGATTCAAATAAAAATCCTTCATTAGAAATGATTCAAATATAAGTCCTCCATTTGCAATGATACCAATATAAATCCTTTATTAGCAATGATTCAATTCTAAATCCTTCATTAGCAATGATACAAAAATAATTCCTTCACTAGCAATGATTCAAATATAAATCCTTCATTATGAATGATACAAATATAAATCCTTCATTAGGAATGATTCAAATATAAATCCTTCATTAGCAATGATACAAATATAAATCCTTCATTATGAATGATACAAATATAAATCCTTAATAAGCAATGATACAAATATAAATCCTTCATTATGAATGATACAAATATAAATCCTTCATTAGCAATGATTCAAATATAAATCCTTCATTAGCAATGATTCAAATATAAATCCTTCATTATGAATGATTCAAATATAAATCCTTCATTAGCAATGATACAAATATAAATCCTTCATTATGAATGATACAAATATAAATCCTTCATAAGCAATGATACAAATATAAATCCTTCATTATGAATGATACAAATATAAATCCTTCATCAGCAATGATTCAAATATAAATCCTTCATTAGCAATGATTCAAATATAAATCCTTCATTATGAATGATTCAAATATAAATCCTTCATTAGGAATGATTAAAATATAAATCCTTCATTAGCAATGATACAAATATAAATCCTTCATTATGAATGATACAAATATAAATCCTTCATAAGCAATGATACAAATATAAATCCTTCATTAGCAATGATACAAATATAAATCCTTCATTAGCAATGATTCAAATATAAATCCTTCATTAGCAATGATTCAAATATAAATCCTTCATTATGAATGATTCAAATATAAATCCTTCATTAGCAATGATACAAATATAAATCCTTCATTATGAATGATACAAATATAAATTCTTCATTAGCAATGATACAAATATAAATTCTTCATAAGCAATGATACAAATATAAATCCTTCATTAGCAATGATTCAAATATAAATCCTTCATTATGAATGATTCAAATATAAATCCTTCATTAGCAATGATACAAATATAAATCCTTCATTAGCAATGATACAAATATAAATCCTTCATTATGAATGATACAAATATAAATCCTTCATAAGCAATGATACAAATATAAATCCTTCAGTATGAATGATACAAATATAAATCCTTCATTACGAATGATTCAAATATAAATCCTTCATTATGAATGATACAAATATAAATCCTTCATTACGAATGATTCAAATATAAATCCTTCATTACGAATGATTCAAATATAAATCCTTCATTACGAATGATTCAAATATAAATTCCTAGCCGAACTTGCATATCAAAAAGATCATCAGTTTAAACCAACTTTGGTCTCCCTGACCTAGGCTTGTGACAAACACTGGTTTGACAATTGCATTGAAAACAGAGAAACCCAATTATTAAATGCTGAATGTGGCAAGCGTACATCACATAATCTTTCAAGTAGTCTTTGAAATATATCACATGGCTTTTGACCCTCTGCTAGCAGAATTTTATATCCAAAAATTGTTATTCTAGCTTGGAGTTTATGAATGCTTTTATTGCATCTTTCAACCAAGTTTTTAATGAGGGATTTTTTTCCAGATTATTTATTGGTGGAGGAAGACCTCTGAATGAATCTGAGTAGAACTTGGAGCCAGCGGGACTCAATCCTACAATCTTAGCCATAAGAGGTAGAGACGACACCTTAGACTACTCGGCAATGGATGACCCTTGTTTTTCCGCACATAACTTAAATTGTTAGGCAAGTGCATGTGATAAGGGAGAATCACGAACAATCCACAAACTTTTTGACCGTCCCTTGTATAACTAGATGGCAGACGATATAACACATGCAAAGTAAATATTTGATTTCATAAGTGCATGTGAAATTTCAGTGAATGTCGGCAGACACTTAGTTAATTAATTAATAAATCAAGAAGAGACAATTTTATGGACTGATACATCAATACGGTACTTAGATGACAACTTCAATATTTTATTTGTAATGCTGTTTAATTGTCACATGTGCACTGTTAGACACTTAACTATGTGATAGTATTTGAATATAACCATGACCCTCTCTGTTGACAACCTCATTAAAGACATGTGTTATTGTAATTGTAAATGAGTTACCATCGTCAAGTAAAACCAGAAATGTGTCGACTTGATAAATGAGTTACTATCGTCAAATAAAGCGAGAAATGTGCCCACAGGATAAATGAGTTCAAATAAAACGAGAAATGTGCCCACAGGATAAATGAGTTACAATCGTCAAATGAAACAAGGAATGTGCCCACAGGATAAATGAGTTACAATCGTCAAATGAAACAAGGAATGTGCCCACAGGATAAATGAGTTACAATCGTCAAATGAAACAAGGAATGTGCCCACAGGATAAATGAGTTACAATCGCAGGGTTTGTCATTTAATTTTTTTTTCCACTAGCCCAGAGGGAGGGCTTGTACCCAGAAAAACTACTAGACATGACCAAACTTCCATAAGCCCAGACCAATATCGTTAATATCAATCAATCGTAAATTTGTCTTCTAATGTCGTAAAATACAGAAGGGAAGTAACTGAAACTATAAACATTCTCAGCTCAGGTTTTGGTGCTTTTTAACTGATTTATCTTAATTTTGATCAAACACAACCAATCGGGCTACCTATGCTCCAGTAGAACACGACCATTCGGGCTACCTACGCTCCAGTAGAACATGACAATCAGGCTTCCTACGCTCCAGTAGAACACGACCAAACGGGGTACCTATGCTCCAGTAGAACACGACCGGTCGGGCTACCTACGCTCCAGTAGAACACAACAGGACCAAGTATTTACTAGACTGTTTGTCGGACGTGAGTTAATGCCGAGCCCTAAATTGTCATACAAAATGAGAAATGTGCCCAAAGGATACATGAGTTACAATTGTCAAATAAAACGAGAAATGCGTCCATAGGATACAGATGACCCTACTACAATATCACCAACAATTAAGCGGAAAAGGGGTCACAACTCATCATCAGGTCACAGTGATGTAGCAATACAACATCAGTTTATACATAAAAAAAACATTAAACACTTTGTCTGATGATATCTGGGTCAGTATTTAAATCTATGGAACTGGTCTATGCAATTTTTATTCTAGGAAATCTACCTTAATTAACATCATATATATAAGAACAAGAGGCCCAAGAGGGCCTGAGGACGCTCTACTGACTCATAGTGGCCATACTACATCATTACTACATAAACATTTTGAAAATCTGTTAGACCGTTCATGTGAAGAAGAATTTTTTTAATTTTTGGACTATTTTTAGTCATGGTGGCCACCTTGAATTTAAGATAGAAAAAATAAATCTTTCGTATAGTCTCCTATGCAATAGAAACATCCATGTGAAGTTTCAGTTTAATTGACCTAGTGGTTTCAGAAAAAATGAAAAAAAAAAGAAGAGAATTTTCTGTTTTCCCATAGTATCCCTATGTAAAATTCTAAGTCCCCTTACAGGGCCCCTATATATTTTAGCCCCTAAATTCTTATCTGCAATCAAACCCCTACTCTTAAGGAAAACTTATATCAAATATATACAAATCTGACATACCGGTTCTTAAGAAAACAATTTTACTAATTCCCAATTTGTACCTTTTTGGGGCCCCTCCTGACCCCTTAAGACATAGGAACCCAGTCATTTTTACAAATCTTAACCTCCTTTACCTAACAATGCTTTAGTGAAGATATAGGCAAAATCATTTCCATTTAAAAAAAACAAAAAATATATTATATTGACATGTGTCCCCTAATTGAACTCTCGGGGCAGGGTCATTTTTAACCCTAGGGACACCATTTGAACAAATCTAACAAAACTATAGTTGGTCATCATTACTACATAAACATTTTGAAAATCTGTTGGGCCGTTCATGAGAAGAAGATTTTTTAAGTTTTGGACTATTTTTAGTAACGGTGGCCATCTTGAATTTCAGATCGAAAAAAAACAAAAAACTTCTGTATAGTCTCCTATGCAACAGAAACACCCATGTGAAGTTTCAGTTTAATTGGCCTAGTGGTTTCAGAGAAAGTGCTACTAACAGACGATAGACGTCAGACGACAGACAACTCGCCATCGCATAAGCACTTCTGGCCTTTGGCCAGTAGAGCTAAAAATGGCAAGCATATGAAAAGAAAATATACATTAAAATTTGCAAGAACTTTTCGTTAATGAAACATTTGTCATATAAAACTGACAGGCCCCTAGTTTGGATGCTGACCTCACCCAGGGTTCTCGGTCGACAATTTTCCCCCTCCCCGTATAATAATGGGTCTTCCCCGTATAATAATGGGTCCTCCCATATAACAATGGGTCCTCCCCATATAATAATGGGTCCTCCCCGTATAATAATGGGTCCTCCCCGTATAATAGTTGGTTCTCCCCGTATAATAATGGGTCCTCCCAGTATAATAATGGGTCCTCCCGGTATAATAATGGGTTCTCCTCGTATTATAATGGGTCCTCCCCTTATAATAATTGGTTCTCCCCATATAATAATGGGTCCTCCCCATATAATAATGTGTTCTCCCCCGTATAATAATGGGTCCTCTCCATATAATAAAGGGTCCTCCCCATATAATAATGGGTTCTCCCCGTATGATAATCGGCCTGATGACCTACTGCTGGACCATGTGTTAATAAGATACCACATTTATGTTCTTTTGATGAACAATGTATCCTATTAATATTATAATAACAGTGACTTTATTTATTTATTGGGGGTTAATGCAATCTATAACATATGACAGGTTATATAATTATGTCAAATCCAGTTTTACTTAAGTCAATTTTTATCGTAAATTATTTTGTTATTCACAGCCCAGATGTGTAATAAACCCATGACATATTTTTGATATTAACCTAGTGTAATATCACTTCTGATTCGTTATTCGTGTTTTCTGTATAACTCGGCTCTTATACGTAAAATGCTGAACAACGTTTCAACTTCCCTAAATATATAAATAACGTTGATTTGTCAAGGTAAAATTAATGATGTTATTTTTAGATGTAACATCAAATGAAGTATGACGTAAACAAATATGGCAGACTTTTTCTCATTCCTTAAAGACATATGTTAAATAAATCGTAAATGTACTATTTTCTGAGTGATAAAACAACCTTACATCCATGCTCATTATTAATGAATTTATTAAACTTATTTGCAAAAATTATTTAACGCTCGGCAAAGCTTGCATATGTTTTTACCAACTTGTTTAATAAATTCAATAATAAATGATCACTCAGTAGAACCCTGTACTTCCGAAACTAACTTGCAAACTTTCCCACATTAAGTTTTTGGACAGAGCATCAGGACTGGAACCCACAACCTCAGCGATAAGTGGTTCAATGACAACATCTTACACCACTCGGCCACAGAGTACCTGGAGTTTCCCATAGCTGACCCAGATTCTCAAACACGTCAATTAAGATTACTTCAATGTTTGTTTTATTGGTGATAAAATCTCAGCAACTCATAAGCTGTGTGAATAAATTATTCATATTTTTATTTGACGACAACATTTTACTCTCCTCGGAATTATTAATCAATATCCATACCACCT
Organism: Panopea generosa; assembly: GCA_029582155.1. Classification (NCBI taxonomy): domain Eukaryota; kingdom Metazoa; phylum Mollusca; class Bivalvia; order Adapedonta; family Hiatellidae; genus Panopea; species Panopea generosa. The sequence goes on from CM055905.1 coordinate 26,305,473, forward strand.
TAGATCGTAAACAGCACATTAATAATGTTTATATAGCCACAGCGGCGATCTTCGATGGGATACGCGACAACAGCAGGACTTTAGTGGTTTTACGAAAATAACTTAAAACATGAATTTTTAAAAAGCAGTACCGTTATTTGGAGATGAATATTTTCATTGGGTTGCAAGTTTTTAGGTGTAAAAACAGATCAGAAGACTGGCAATAGTGAAACCAGTTTCAATAATGCCCTGTGCTCCTTTTTTTGGGGGTTCCACATTTCCAGTGCCAAACTCAAGCATGACAAAGAAACATCCAACACAGAAGATTCAAAAAGGCGATTTAACAAATTACATCTTAATGAAATAAATTCCAAAAATATATCATTGCTTGGTGGTAAACTTGTTTATTTCAATACTTAAAATTTGTTTGTTATGCAAAGTTGACCATCAGCAAGCAACAAAATAGTCATACTCATGGTCTAAAGGACCTTAAGTGTAAATGACACAGATTCATTCGATTTTGATTGATGATTCAGCAGTACAAATTAATTCCAGAGTTTACACAATGCCGGCTGTAAATCAATCAAGTCTATGATCCAATCAACAATAGATATTGGATTGCTACTTCATCCACTTTCCTTAGACAAGCTTACAACGTCTAAGTAAACACTACATTGTATTAAATTGGACAAACTGCCATGTGTCCAGTGGGCAGAGCAACATTTGTTCTCGCATCAGGTCAATTGAAGACTTAGTTGTCACACATGGCTCTCTGTACAATGGTTGTCCAAAAATATGTTTTATATATTCATGGCGAGTGTGGTCCTAGTGCTAGAGCATTGGACCTAAAATTGTGAGTCATGGGTTCAATCTGCCGCCACTGCTATGTGCTGTGTCCTTCAGCAAGATACTTTATCCGCATTATTACTTTTAACTCAGGTTGTACCCAGGAAGAATTTAAGAGTAATCATTCTTCGTTGTTATAACTTTGTTTCACAATCGATGTAAAATTAATAGGCAGTTAGCTTGAAACATATAAACAACTAAACCTGTCTTTAATGGTTCAAAGTATAGAGGAAATATGCACGGCAGACCCTAATAAGATAGCAACCAGACTGTCTGAAGTGTTTTGTAAGCTTAACTGTCTCTTACAGAAAACGCCACTTTATTTTGCTCTATTTCAGGGTGCTGTTTATAATAGTGACAGCTGTACAGAGTAGATTTACGAGAACAAACAGCTGATGTTTATTAATGCCCCAGGGTGACTGGCACCTAATGCATCATTCTTACAAGATTTCCCATCTCCAGAGAGAAGGAATGTGACAAATTGGTCTGCCGCAAGATTATCTTTTTGCTGCAGTCTGAGTATTAGGACAGTGAGTGGATGCACTGTGCTTGTCCACGAATAAAAATACAGACAAATCATTAGTGACCTCCGCAGTGGGAAGAAATTATCAAAATGACATTATGTGACCATTCTATCATTTTTTTTTATGCTTTTGCTTTTTAATTTCATTAAGAACAGGAAACAATTTAAACATTTCTATTCAGTTTTTCTGAAAGTTTAACCGCAGCTGTGGTTTAGTTGTAGAGTGTCTGCCTCGCACTGTAGAAGGTTGTGGTTTTGATCCCTGGCCTAGTTCCTACCATAGACATTAAGAATGGTACTAGAAGCTTCCTTGCTTGGCATTCAGCATTTAGAGGATAGTTCTAGGTCTGGTTCGGGCAGGTGTCAGTATAATGTGACTCGATTGGGTATCATACCACGCGTCTGTGGCTTGATGTTGCAGTTAGCAACTGCCTAGATACTGTCTCAAGTAGACACCATTGTGAATATGACAGAAAAAGTGCTGAAAGTGACGTTAAACCTCTTCAAGTTTAAACTTGGCATTATTCTGCATACTCTAATATCATAGAGATATAACACTACAGTTTTTTTCTACCAGATACAGTACACAATTCTGTCAAAAACCTCCAATGACTTTCATAGAATAGTCTGTAATCAAATTATTAGCTCTTCTTAACAAGAACAATTGGAAATTTTGATAAATTTTCACTTATAATCAATTCAGAAATTTTATATAAAACTATCTACATGGTAGCAAGTATGAAATCAGAATATCCTTAATGTGCATGCAAACACTTAATTTTCATTACTGTTTTTGAAAGGGGAGTAACTCTTGTAAATTGGGGAACATGGCCAATTGTCTTTAGGTATGTGGGGAACATTGGCCATTACTTTCAGTGATCCAGGAATCAAAGGCCTAATTTTAGAGATCTTGGGAAATACTTCAGGGGAACTATGGCAAATACTTTTGGGGATCTGGGGAACAATAGCCATTACTTTAACCCTTTACTCCATAGATACGTGTTTTACCGCACCAATCACAGAAGTCCTTAGAAAACAGTGCAGGAAGAGTTCAGATTGCTCGTAACGAGCGTCCAAAGGCGTATATATGAAGTAAAGGGTTAAGAGATCCAGAGAACAGGGACCCCTACCCCCTGGGAGGGCTTCATTGGAAGGTTAAGATTGATTTGATGTGCTGAACATGAATAAATCTTGATATGAATTTGCTGTATGTCACTTTAAAGTTCAGAGAAGAAGGCAAGATGGCCATGACATCATCAATACTTATTAGCATTTTATCTCCGTCTGCAGCAACAGACTTTATTTCAAAGGAATAAATTAATTTACATCTAGCTCACAATCAGGGAACAGCGTGGTACTGTTATATGTTGCGACAACAAAGGTCAATAAAACCAGACTTATGTCAAACTGACAATTAGTTTAAACATATAATTACGTCTCACTACACAGTTACGCCCCTTTTTTCCCACGGTAGCAAGATTCTTACGCTTACAAAAAAAAAAGGCCTTTGTACTTTGGTTATGAAATATTTTCAAAATGGTTCATAGTGGTTGTGATTTCTTGCTGCACTGATGAGTAGAGCAAAAGTTGGCATAGCATATACTGCAATAAGACATCACTGGTGTTAAAAAAAGTGACTTTTATAGGATTTCAACATATGCATGTATTTATGAGCATTTGAGGACTTCTTTTTTCAAAAAAGCTCAGGGTGTCACTGCACCCTCTTTTAAAAAAAAACAAACAAAGTGGACAACCTACCAGTTATTGTGCATTTTTATGTGGGTATACATTCCTGCTATGAAAAAAAAATACTATGTGGAGTTCTTTTTATACCATTAAATTCCAAGACCTTATTTCATATAGAACAAAGAACAAAATTCAACTGTGTAGTGAGACCTTTACAATCCTGAGTTTAATGCACTACTCCTGGACCACGTGCTCTACATGAACTGACAATTAGTTTAAACATATTTGCAATCCTGAGTTTAATGCACTACTCCTGGACCACATGCTCTACATGAACTGGCAATTAGTATAAATATATTTACAATCCTGAATTTAATGTACTACTCCTGGACCAGGTGCTCTACATGAACTGACAATTAGTTTAAACATATTTGCAATCCTGAGTTTAATACACTACCCCTGGACCACGTGCTCTACATGAACTGACAATTAGTTTTAACATATTTACAATCCTGAGTTTAATGCACTACCCATGGACCATGTGCTCTACATGAACTGACAATTAGTTTTAACATATTTACAATCCTGAGTTTAATGCACTACCCCTGGACCATGTGCTCTACATGAACTGACAATTAGTTTTAACATTTTTACAATCCTGAGTTTAATGCACTACCCCTGGACCAGGCGCTCTACATGAACTGACAATTAGTTTTAACATTTTTACAATCCTGAGTTTAATGCACTACCCCTGGACCAGGTGCTCTACATGAACTGGCAATTGCATAACAAATATCATGTCAGATAAAAACATAATGTCTCTATCACATTTGCAGTCAGAGGACATGAGACTTATAAACATTCATGTAAATTGAATCATTATAAATCCATTGTATTGAAGTTCAGTGATTGAACCCAGAGGACATGAGACTTATAAACATTCATGTCAGATTGAATCATTATGAATCTATCGGATTGAAGGTCAGTGACTGAACCCAGAGGACATGAGACTTATAAACATTCATGTCAGATTGAATCATTATGAATCTATCTGATTGAATGTCAGTGATTGAACCCAGAGGACATGAGACTTATAAACATTCATGTCAGATTAAATCATTATGAATCTATCGGACTAAAGGTCAGTGACTGAACCCAGAGGACATGAGACTTATAAACATTCATGTCAGATTGAATCATTATGAATCTATCGGATTGAAGGTCAGTGACTGAACCCAGAGGACATGAGACTTATAAACATTCATGTCAGATTGAATCATTATGAATCTATCTGATTGAATGTCAGTGATTGAACCCAGAGGACATGAGACTTATAAACATTCATGTCAGATTAATCATTATGAATCTATCGGACTAAAGGTCAGTGACTGAACCCAGAGGACATGAGACTTATAAACATTCATGTCAGATTGAATCATTATGAATCTATCGGATTGAAGGTCAGTGACTGAACCCAGAGGACATGAGACTTATAAACATTCATGTCAGATTGAATCATTATGAATCTATCTGATTGAAGGTCAGTGACTGAACCCAGAGGACATGAGACTTATAAACATTCATGTCAGATTGAATCATTATGAATCTATCGGATTGAAGGTCAGTGACTGAACCCAGAGGACATGAGACTTATAAACATTCATGTCAGATTGAATCATTATGAATCTATCTGATTGAATGTCAGTGATTGAACCCAGAGGACATGAGACTTATAAACATTCATGTCAGATTAAATCATTATGAATCTATCGGACTAAAGGTCAGTGACTGAACCCAGAGGACATGAGACTTATAAACATTCATGTCAGATTGAATCATTATGAATCTATCTGACTGAAGGTCAGTGACTGAACCCAGAGGACATGAGACTTAAGACTTATAAACACCATGTCAGATTGAGAACTTAGCAACAACACCATAGATCACTATGGTTACAAAGGTAGATATTTGCCTTGGACAAATTGGTAAGCAAAGATGAAACTTGACAGAGGTACTGTAACCAAACAAAAGTTGTAATAACTGATGTTAAATTCTGAAGAAAAACATTTGATTTCAAATCATGTAACTTGAAGTGAATGTCAAAATGAATTCACTCCACTTACAACCATACAGACTGTTAAGTCGCACATCACATAAAACTAAAATTGTGTCCATGGGATATGGATGCCGTCTTTAAATTTTTGCTTACTTTGAAAACAGGAGCAGGTTTTCAGTCCTTGACAATTTAAGGACTTCCAAGCCAATAATGTTTGCCCATATCAAGAAAGATAATGTATGCCCATATCAAGATAATGTATGCCCATATTAAGATAATGTATGCCCATATCAAGATAAATTATGCCCATATTAAGATAATGTATGTCCATATCAAGCAAGATGATGTTTGTAAATACTATAAAGAGAATTCAAGTTGTTGAGAAAAAAATATTTTTCTATTTTAAGTAACAGTGACCTTGACCTGAATTACCAGAAAATCAATCTCAAGCTTCATTTTCATGTCATGAACTTATAATTAAAATTTCAAAGTATCTTAAATACACAAAATATCTTAATACACAAAAAGGCTTCAAAGTATCTTAAAGGAACCAAAAATTAATGAGCAAAAAACATTCTTTTTTACCTTCTATCTTTAGTAATGGTGACCTTGACCTAAATTACATCTAAAACTGACTCAGCTCAAAACCGTTTCATTTTAATATATCTTTTATGAAACTAAAGATGGTGAGTGGAATCCAGTTTGAGACAAACGAATGAACAAATGTTCTTAAGAGACAGACATCATGAGGTTAAGTTTTAAATTTTTATAAAAATATCTTCTTTTTTTTCATGAAAAAAAACCTCCATTAAATTTTTACCTACCCCTAATGTACCAAACCTGGAGATATAACCCCAATGAAACAAAAATAAAAGTACTAAAAAAGGCAATAATTTTGTTTAAAAAAGACCAATTAACGCCACAATGGCAGTCTGTACAGACAAATAACGCCTTACAATAACGTGGATGTGTACGGACGGACAGCAGGGGTAACACTTTACATTCCTCTGATCCTTCATTTATTAGATGGACAGACAGAGAGATAAAAATGTAAAACATTGAATTAGGCAAAATGACCACAAATTTTTACTATTAAATAGCATATACAACATAATACCATGTACCAAAAGTACTCAAGTATGTCACACCATACAATTTATATTAAAACATTGAATTGACCAGCCAGTTTTTTTTCTAGCCGCAAATGGTTAAGATAAATAATTTAAATCAATCAAGTTGTATAATTTCAATGCTTATCACTGTTTTATCTATCATCCAGCCTACAAATCAATATTAAGTAATCAACAGAGACAGCAGATGGTCTATCTCGTTTATATCTCAGAAAGTTGGTGACGACAATTATAGTAAGCATGAAAATGACTCATTTCACATAAAAAAAGGTAAAAATTACTAAAACACCGATGTTTCATTTAAAAAAAAAAAAAAAAATTATAGAAATAAAGGGATGATTCATTTTATATAAAAACTGTAGAAAAAAGGAACTTTTCATTTCATATAAAAAATTTAGAAAAAAGGGATGTTTCATTTCATATGAATACTGTAGAAAAAAGGGATGTTTTATTTCATGTAAATACTGTAGAAAAAAGGGACATTTTTGGTCACACAACAGATTTTAGCCACATAAAACCATTTTTTTAAGTGTAAGAAACAAAAATTACTAATCCTTAACCGCAGAAACTTGAATACCCGTTCATGTGTGTGGACAGGGGGTAGCACTCTATGCCCTTTCAATATTTTACGGATGGTGAGGATAAAAAAAAGGTAGTAAATACTGACAATTCATTTTATATCAAACATCGTAACCACTGAGACATGTTATGTGGCTGGCTTAAAGCATTTGTGAACAGCTCTTGATATAAATCAATGTAATTTATGGAGACAAAGTCAAACTGATACAAAATGAGAGGGCTTGTTTCCAATTTCAACATTTTAAGTTATAATGTGGCATCCAGTTTTAATATCATAATAACATCAAAGACTGAGCAACACCACTACAGGACCTAAATTCATCATTATTTTGAGTCTGAGATTTACACTCAGACTCAAATATTTAAGATTCTAAAAGCATCGATGAAACAAGAAAATTACTATACATTAAATGCAGAAACAAACAGTTTTAACGATTATTTAACAGAAAATGTTACAGTATCTCATTTCTTACCCATAATTGTATGTTTACAGGGTTTTACAAAATGTAAGATTCTTAGACTCAAGTTATTGATGAATTTAGGCCCAGTTCTTCAACAAAAAGCAATTGGCAAACTTCCTACCATGGCTGGGCTTAAACCCACAACTTCAACATTCCTCACATGGCTGGGCTTAAACCCATGACTTCAACATTCCTCACATGGTTCGGCTTAAACCCACGACTTCAACATTCCTCACATGGCTGGGCTTAAATCCACGACTTCAACATTCCTCACATGATTGGGCTTAAACCCACGACTTCAACATTCCTGACATGGCTGGGCTCAAACCCACAACTTCAACATTCCTCAGATGGCTTGGCTTAAACCCACGAATTGAACATTCCTCACATGACTTGGCTTAAACCCTCGACTTCAACATTCCTCACCTGGTACATGGTTGGGCTTAAACCCATTACTTCAACATTACTCACATGGCTGGGCTTAAACCCATGACTTCAACATTCCTCACATGGTACATGGTTGGGCTTAAACCCACAACTTCAACGTTCATCACATCGCTAAGCTTAAACCTGCGACTTCAACATTCCTCACCTGGTACATGGTTGGGCTTAAACCCACAACTTCAACATTCATCACATCGCTAAGCTTAAACCTGCGACTTCAACATTCCTCACATGGCTGGGCTTAAACCCATGACTTCAACATTCCTCACCTGATACATGGTTGGGCTTAAACCCATGACTTCAACATTCCTCACATGGCTGGGCTTAAACCAACAACTTCAACATTCCTCACATGGTACATGGTTGGGCTTAAACCCACAACTTCAACATTCCTCACATGGTTGGGCTTCAACCAACAACTTCAACATTCCTCACATGGCTGGGCTCAAACCTGGGACTTTAACATTCCTCACCTGGTACATGACTGGGCTTAAACCCAGGACTTCAACATTCCTCACATGGCTTGACTTAAACCCGCGACTTCAACATTCTTCACATGGCTGGGCTTAAACCTGTGACTTCAACATTCCTCACATTGCTGGGCTCAAACTCACAACTTCAACATTCTTCACATGGCTTGGCTTAAACCCACTACTTCAACATTCCTCACATGGCTGGGCTTAAACCCACGACTTCAACATTCCAAACATGGCTGGGCTTAAACCAACGACTTCAACATTCCTCACATGGCTGGGCTTAGACCCACGACTTCAACATTCCAAACATGGCTGGGTTCAAACCCGGGACTTTAACATTTCTCACATGGCTGGGCTTAAACCCACGACTTCAACATTCCTCACATGGCTGGGCTTAAACCCACAACTTCAACATTCCTCAGATGGCTGGGCTTAAACCCACGACTTCCAACATTTCTCACAGTCATGGCTCGGCTTAAACCCATGACTTCAACATTTCTAACATGGATTGGCTTAAACCTGTAACTTCAACATTCCTCACATGGCTGGGCTGAAACCCACGACTTTTACATTCCTCGCATGACTGGGCTTAAACCAAGGACTTTTACATGCTCACATGGCTGGGCTGAAACCCAAATTCAACATTCCTCACTTGGCTGGGCTTAAACCCACGACTTTTACATTCCTCGCATGACTGGGCTTAAACCCACAACTTTTACATTCCTCACATGGCTGGGCTTAAACCAAGGACTTTTACATGCTCACATGGCTGGGCTTAAGCTTAAAACCTCAACGTTGGGAAGTAAGTAATCTTAAGAAGGTGACTGGATCATTATTGAACACCAACCGAGGAGCGCCAGAGATGACATGACTAATCCAGCAAGTGTGACAAATCGAGATGTGACAATTACAATATTTGTGTATAACATGGCAGCAGCAGCTGACAATGTACATTGTAATGCCAAGACAAGTATTTACCAGATCCAGCCACAGACACATCCCATCATTCTGTACCTACTCATCCATAAATAAAAAAGATAGTGAGTCAGTCACCAATTTCATTTTTTTCTGATACTAGTCACTAAACGTTCACATATACAGTCAAACCTATCTTAAGCAGCCAGTCAAGGGAAGGAGTAAACGTGTCCTTTTAAACAGGTTGTAGGTAAATTTGCTCTGCAAGCATATAAATGGGAAATAACAAAAATTAATGTGGTTGCTTAACCCTTTACTCCATAGATACACGTTTACCCAAACCAATCACAGAAGGCCTTTGAAAACAGTGCAGGAAGAGTTCAGATTGCTCCTAACGAGCAATCTGAACACTTCCTGCACTGTTTTCCACTCTGTCAGTTAATATTAACATAATTCACCCAATAATTCAAAAGCAAGTTCTATATTAGTTGTCCTAAAGGCATCTATATGAAGTAAAGTGTTAATACAAGTGGCTGCTTAAAGAGGCGTCACCTATAAGTCCGATATCTTTAGGATAGAATATTTTACACTGATTATTTCAATGCTATCATATAAATAAAGCTATTTTCTGTCTTTTTTTCACTGGATACATGTGTTCTTTTCAGCTTCTGTAATGTGTGTTTTACAGGCAAAATTTGAGGTGTTGTTGTTGTTGATTAAATCGCTTCCTGTTCTAAGTGCTACAACAGCAACTATCCTAATTCCGATAATTCCTGAGCAACAGTAACAAATTTTCGAACTTCCGGTAATCAGTGAAGTGTGTTCCGAAACAATTCCGAACTGGATTCACTCAAATCAATTACGAATACAGTTGTTTATAGACTACCTTTTTAAACACTAAGTTCTAGAAAGTAAGACGTGTTGTAGAAAATCGCACTGATTTCTTAAAGTAACATAGGTTTCTTTCAGACTAGGTACAGTTGGATCATTTCGTAGACATAAAATGTATAGGCAAGGACTCTTTAATCGAGGTGACCACTAATACGGGTTTGAATGTAGATTAAATTTCATAGGAACATATTTTATCAACATGTAATACATTGAGAACCCAATTTTTTTCTATCAATCAACATTGATAAATGAAGATACATTATTATGATATTTTTGAACGTTTATGACGTTTCTCAAACAATTTGTATCAAACAAAAACAGCATTTTTTTTACACTACCGTTACCCTTTTGTTTTGACTGATCAGGGGTTGTATTCACCAACCATTCTTGAGAATATTTTTAGACTTGAACTCAAGAGTGAATTTTAAAAAACACACACTTTGAGACAATTTTTTGAAACCAAAGTTTGCAAGCATGTAGGAACGTCTAATATATAGTCAAATAAACTCTCACAATTATTCTATCTGTAATGGTAAACTAAATATTGAAAGTTGAAATTTGAATATTCAAGCTAAAGTCTAAGAATATCCCAAGAATGGTTGGTGAATATGATCCCAGGTGTCACTGAACACCAGAGGTAATATTGCCTCACCTTAGGACATGATGAATAGTCAACAAAAACCGAGTATCATCAAAGTGAATTTTGGAATGCAAAACACTCATTTTGGAACATCTCATTTACCACGGTGCTGATTACATTATATTATTTCAACTGTTCAATTTTTATATTTTTATAAACCTAATAATTCAGTTTCAGAAATCATCACTGAGATACAATCTTTGCAATCCTTTCAAGTTTATGTTGGAAATTTCTGGGAGCAGTGAGCCAAATAAAATGAGATAAATAAAATACACTGTAGTTATTTTATTATTATGGCTTTCCATTGACAGGTTTGACAGCTAAATGGGGGAATGGCCAAACAACAGAATCAGCCAATCAGGTGTCAGAATATATAAAATCAGACTCAGAGATGAGATAAGTCACATGTACAATTCCCTCTGTCATCAGCGTTGTTTGAAATGACGTTAAACAGAGTTTCTCTAACTTGTTATGCAAGGCGTAGTAAGACAGTCATGGTATTTCTACAGAATCATTGAATGTTTTATTCAGACACTCGACAACATACCTTGCACTCCTTCTCTGCAGGTCCATTTCGCTACTGATCGACTCCAGGGGTAGTCTGTTACTATTCATAACCTGACCTATCACAGCTGATTGAACCTTCTGCCAGTTCCGACTCACGGCCGACTTTCTGCTGCGTAACGGACCAATATTCTCCCCTCCAAATACATCATCACTACAAAAAAATAAGCTACAAATTTATTACAAGTAAGAAGGAGATAAATATAACTCTCAAAAAACTAGGTGTTGCTGAAAGCATCCTTGATTCAGAAACTTAAAGAAGTTAAGGACATTTCTTATAGCAACAGGTTTTACGCTTCTGGTTAACATATTTCAGTTATTTAATGGCGGTCAATGCACCAAATCATTTTTTTAGGGATCTGATATGTGGTTAACCTGAGTATTTGACACACCTTATCTCTACAAGTTACTAGCTTCTTTCCAACATATACAGGTGGAAGACTCATGGTCGTAGGGCACAACTCATGACCGATCTATCATCACAGATATTGCGGCCATGCATGTTTTCAAACTTGTAACCATTGGATTGACAGTCAGATGCATTACCAACTGCAGCTAAGCCAGTAATGTGCTGTAAATGCATTAATAACCAGTTAGTAATATAATATAACTTTATTAAATTTATCCAAATGTATATTATAACAGGAATAATTTAAACATAACAGAACCTTACCTGTCACTGTCCTGGTGCAGCATGGCCTGGGAGCTTGATCTAAATTTACTTTGTTCAAGTTTGTGTGGCCCCTGCTGACAAGGCGGTGGAAAACTCCTAGATGATTCCAAACCTGAAATACATCAAGCCATGGTTACCAGAATAATGTAAAAGGTAGTAGAAAAAATCTAAGATGATTCCAAACCTGAAATACATCAAGCCATGGTTACCAGAATAATGTAAAAGGTAGTAGAAAAAATCTAAGATGATTCCAAACCTGAAATACATCAAGCCATGGTTACCAGAATAATGTAAACTCTTAGATAATGTAAAAGGTAGTAGAAAAATCTTAGAAGATTTCAACCCTGAAATACATCAAATCATGGTAAAATAACAAGTAAGATACATAATAAATAGAGAATACTGTAATGTCCAAGATTTTGTTCTTGATTTTCTTTATTCTTTCCAATTCAATTACAAACTTCCGGGGGAAAAATAAGGTAGAAAGCTGTAACAATACAAAAATAATTATTAATGTACTAAATAAATTTACTGAAGAAATATGTACAATAGAGTTTAGCTGTTCTGCCTAAATATAACCCAGATATAACCTGAATTCCTTATATTTGAAGCCTATAAAATATTATGTAAGGGGTAGGTAGTACTTTAAATACTTTGATTCCATGTAATATGTTGAACATGCTTGATACAAGCCTAAAAGTCACAATTCTAGTGAATTATATAAGCCTACAACATATATTACCACAATTATTAAATTCCACTGACAGTGTATATAACATTCATTGATTAGGTATCAAATTTGCCGAAAATTGCATCCGCACGACACAGCGTAAATAACGGACCAATGTTTACAAATGAAATTATGGCATTACGAATAGAACATTAGACAAGATTATAAAAACATACATGAAAACATATTTACATACAATATAAACTCCTAATATCATGGTGTAAAGTCTAAACTTACTCTGTGGGGGACCTTATTTTTCCTTGAAAGTCTATAAAAGTATATGACCATGTGAGGTACAGTTGCCATTTTTTCTAGGGACCCGAATTATGAAAGCGAAAGTAAAAAACGTGACCAACAGGGTAAGAGAGCTAATTCCGATAAAACATTGAGGAAATTAGTATCTAAGTTAAATCTTACACTTTTCAAAACTGAAATAGGACAAATACCATGTTAGTGGCTCTGCCGAGCCTGATAAAAATAATGATATTTGACACTTACAAGGTATTCTATTTATCATGTCATTATTTCTAGTTCAGTTTTTTATTCATTTTAAGTAGGTTTAATAAAATATATATTTGAAATAAAATATGTTTAAACTTTAAACTATAATTATACATAGAATATTGTACATACTGTACATAATGTTTATTGGGCAGGCAGTTTATCAACAGAAATGAATACATTGACATGATAAATATGATTATGCATTTCTTTGAAACTCAACAACATTAATGATTTAAATAAGAAAGATACATAAACCTGCAAACAACAATTCTTTTTTTTTTTTTGTGAGAAAGTTTGCTGGTAACTTTTGGAAGATGGCGGTTCTACTTGGATCCATTCCCAGCTCTTCCTCACGTAGTTCAGCATTTTACATACGAAAGGCGAGTTATACGGAAAACACCAAACAATGAATCAGAAGTGAATTTACACATAGTACAAAAAAGATGTCATGGTTTATTACACTCCTGCGACATAATTCATGTGACAAGATAAATTATAAACCTGGCCAAGTGCAAATTCCTGGAAACAGCTAACACACAAATTGGACCAATGACAAATGAACACAAATTCCGTCATTGCTTAAATATATCGGAAACACTGAAACAGATAGCAGAGACAGCGTAGTTGGAAACCATTTAAATTAATTACTTTGTTGTTTTTCCATGGTAAAGTCTCCAGCAATATTAATGGAATCTACCACAAATAAATCCCAGGATGTTTGCTCTGGTACCATTCAAGGTAATGGCGTAACTAAAATGTTGGCAGCAGATGCTACAAGCCTAATTAGTCTGACATTATTTCAGCATAATTGGTGTGCATGTTAATCAATTGGCTTAGATTGTACTAATTTATATTAGCTTGAAAGCGATGAAAGCTCAGAGCTTATATGAATCAAGTCCACTTCCCGGGTAGTGAGTTGTACTGAGCGTTGTTTTATGAGAGGTATCATGTCAACCGGGGGATCGAACCTGCAACCTCTGGCGTGAGCTGCCAAAACTCTATCATTACACTTTTACTGCTCTGCTTATCAATTGGCTTGCATGCTGCGCTCCTCTATCTGTCTATCAGAGACAACTATCACAGAGATTTTAGAATATTCTTTTGTGTTATTACTGATCCAGGATAAATATCTATCACAATTCTACTGATTTCATTGGTTGAAAGATTGCCTGATGCTGACACATACTAAATGCAACAGTTAACCCGCCATTTTTGTATTTCTTATAGCTTTGTCGATATACTGAGTACCGGTAATGTTATTAAAATGTCTATACAATATCAACAGCATTAATTTTTTTATTTTATACAGCCTAAAATAATTTATATTCTTTTGTATTCCAGTTCAAGTTTTAAAGAAATTGTGTTGATACTTTTTGAGAAAAATACATGAAAGGTCAGGTACATAAAATGTCAGGTGGCAGGTAAGCTGTTCTGTTCAGTATAGTACGAGAAACAACCAGCAGCCACGTAGTGAAACCAAATAAAATTGGTAATTGGTATTAAATTCAACAATGAGCTGGGGTGGTAGTGCAGTGGATAGTGTTGGCTGCTCATGCCAGAGGTTGCCGGAACTATCCCAAGCTTGGCCAATTTGCCTCTCAAAAAACAACAACACACTTTACTACATCTAGGAAATATATAGAAAAGGAAAGGCAACCAATTGAGATTTGTGAATGCTCGCATATTCACGCAAAATCTCACAAAATCTACTTTTTAATTATTTTAACTTCCATTCATCTCAGGAACACAAATCAAAATTCTTACATTGCAGAATGAATTTCTCATCAAAACAATACCATCTCAGAAATTTGTGTTTAAAATTGCTGAAGAACTTTTGATTACAAAATTTGTATAGTGCAGCTAAAATAACAACAAATTACAAGAATTTTTCCTTCAAACCTCAATATCTTTATTTCAAGATCATTTTGCCTGATGGAAACATGTTTAAACATTAAAGAATACATACAACTTACAGTTTATGTACAAGAAATCAGATGCCTTTGAATTATGAATGATTATTTTGCCAAATGATTAATCCTTCGTGTGCTGTTTTAACAACATTTAGTCAGGAGGTTAGTTTACACTAATTCATTTTAGCTCGATTGTGATGAAAGCTCAGAGCTTATATGAACTGCTTTCGAGTCCGCTTCCTGGGTAGAACCAGTACTAAGTGTTGTTTTTTTATGAGAGGCATCGCGTCGAGCTTGGGATCGAACCCGCAACCTCTGGCATGAGCGGCCAACACTCTACCCATTAGACTACCGCCCCCCTTTAGTCAGAAGGTTCAAATTTCCTACTCTTCTTTACAAATCCTTGACTGCATGGACCTACTCAAAACGGATTCATATGAGCTCTGAGCTTACTTCGCAATCAAGCTAAAATAAATTAGCATAATTTTTATTTTAACCCTTTTACTTCATATAGACGCCTTTGGACACCTCTTATATAGACGCCTTTGGACACCTCTAATATAGAAGGCTTTTGAATTATTGGGTGAATTATGTTTATATTAACTGACAGAGTGGAAAACAGTGCAGGAAGTGTTCAGATTGCTCGTCACGAGCAATCTGAACTCTTCCTGTTCTGTTTTCGAAGGCCTTCTGTGACTGGTGCGGGAAAATGCGTATCTATGAAGTAAAAGGTTAATGGGGTTTAACGCCATTTTCAACACATTTCAGGCTATATACGGCATATCCAGTTTTACTGGTGGAGGAAAACCTCAGACTGAGTATAACCACTGTCCTTCTGAAACCTTTCTCCCATAAAGTTTTTGGAGCGAGCGGGACTCGAACCTATGTCCCTAGTGGTGAGAGATATGTGATCTTGAGATGGCACTTTAGACAACTCAGCCACAGAGAAATATTAGTACAAGTATAAGGTAAAATTCGACAATGCACAAAACATATATTTAGAATAATACTTGTATTATAACACTTAACTGTACATTTGCAAGTATATGTTTACAATATAAGGCAAATCCACATTATTAACTATATATGGCAGCAGCAATAACATACTCTCTGACAGACACATACAATAAATACTTAATGCCTTAATGGAGTGTATCAGGATTTTTCAAAATTTTAAAATTGGCTAAAAACATTCATAATTTATTCTGTGACGTATTAAATAATCGCATGATTTAAATTTTGATTTCAAATTGATCTCTTACAAAATTACATAGTAAAAATTGTTAGAAAGAGTCAGAATGACAATGCAAAGGTCATCAAACAGTATTTTAGGGCTGTCTGTTTTTAGAATATGGATTTCATTTCAAGTTTACTACCACTTCAATTAACATATTGATTTTGTTTTGGTGGATTTGACATACTAATCTATTCGGTTGATATTTATTTAAGATAATGAGTTGCTTTTTATCCATTTTGATATTATTTTATTTTTTTAAGACATTTATAGAATTTGATCCTGATAACACACCCTTTAAAAACCGAGTATGGGCATTGTATCAAAATGTAGATATATAATGACATGAATGATAAACCATGTCAAACTTTCTTACCTTGTTTTTCTATTTCATTCCAACAATTTCATTATTTTAAAACATAATATTTAATTAATTGTGGTTAACATATTAATATATCTGAACCGAACATAATATATCTACACTAAACATATTTATCTGAACCGAACATAATATATCTTAACCGAACATAATATATCTTAACCGAACATAATATATCTGAACGGACATAATATATCTGAACCGAACATAATATATCTGAACCAAACATAATATATCTGAACCGATAAAAATGAAAGCTGCAGATCCAGAATAAATACAATATTCAAAACGATGCATTTTTATAGGTGTTAAGTACATTGGGTAATCTTGATATATTTTAACTATTACTCCTGAAAATAAAACTTTTCTATAATCTAGCAAAATTAAAAGAAAATGGCAGTTCACCGTTGCCCAGGTAGTTTTCATTTGATTTTGTGCATTTCAACATTACAAAGTATGGTTATGTGATTATTCAAGCATTTTGCCTGGCAGAATAGTGTTTATATACATGTATGCATAGTTTTCATCATTGCAGAGAATTTTTTAATAACTATTTTCACCATTGCTTAGTAGTAATTGCGTAACAGTGTTTATACATGCATTTCATATATATATATTTATCACACAATTTACAGTGTAGGAGTGTAATAAACCCATGACATATTGTTTATATTAATCTAGTGTAATATCACTTCCGATTCACATCACTCAGTGTTTTCCGTATGACTTGACTCACGTAAATATATAATGCCAAACTACTTACAGACTTATCCGAATATATGATCGACTGAACTTGATTTTTGATGATATATTGAGATGTTACATCAGTATTAACACGCTGAAGGAAACTGATCTTCCATTTATTCTCATTGGTTATAGAAGTGATGTGTTAAATAAAAGGTAAATGTACCTTTTTCCAGTATTATGTGATAAAATGAATCTTACATTAATTTTGTGCTCATTTATTATTTAATTAATTAAACTCATTGGCAAAAATGATATAATGCTCGGCACAGCCTTGTATAATATATTTTTCCCAACTTGTATAATGAATTCAATAATGAATGAGTACTCATGTCAGATCCTCTATATAAATATTTATTCATGCATTTCAAGTTAATTAAGCGTCTATGTGTGCATCTTATTTTCACAATAAAGTAGTGTTCAATATCCCTGATAAATGGAGTTTATTAGAAATAAATTCATGAACTATTAAATACTTCTTCTCTGGAAAGTCTGTTAGCAGTTAATATAAGGCCATTATAAATAAATTGCCAGATCATAATCCAAACTTTCTTAATTCTTTACTTCATATAGATGCCTTTGGACACCTCTAATATAGACGCCTTTGGACACCTCTGATATAGACGCCTTTGGACACCTCTAATATAGACGCCTTTGAACACCTCTAATATAGATGCCTTTGGACATCTCTAATATAGACGCCTTTGGACCCCTATAATATAGACCGCTTTGGACACCTCTAATATAGACCCCTTTGGACCCCTATAACATAGATCCCTTTGGACACCTCTAATATAGAAGGCTTTTGAATAACTGGTTGAATTATGTTTATATTAAGTGACAGAGTGGAAAACAGTGCAGGAAGTGTTCAGATTGCTTGTTACGAGCAATCTGAACTCTTCCTGCACTGTTTTCAAAGGCCTTCTGTGATTGGTGCGGGAAAACGCGTATCTATGGAGTAAAGGGTTAAACAACTGGGGAGAAGGAGGGGGATGATTTTATTTTATTATGATTATAAAAAAAAAATCAAAAGAAAATCTAGCAATTAATTTATTATGACAGTACATATTTTATCTTTGCAAAATGCAGAAAGTAGAGTATACAAGCCTTATACATAGTACTGTTAACCAGGTACAATAACGTAAACTATAGGCACATGGTAATCTACAGCAGTATTATAAGCAGTTTCAACTTAAGGACTACAGTCATGTACTTCTAAGATTTATTAATTTGAAGAAAAAAGTAATAGTAATATTCAAAGACAATGAAATATTTTTTTTATTTTTTATAATTTAAGATGTTCAATGCAATAATACTTAACAGTATAGTAAATAAACCTTTTGAATTGGTATATATCTCTTTAATTATAAGCAGTATATATACCTTTTAAATGAGTAGCTATATATATATGTTAAAACCTTTTAACTATTAGCAGTATAATAAACACTTTGAAATAGTAGCAATATATAAACATTATGAATTGATAGCAGTATTTAAGTATTAAGAATTAGCAGAAGTCTACCACCGTGGCTAACCCATGTGACTTTAAATGGTATGGAGTGGTGTAGAAACGCCGCCGTCCCTGTATGAAAATGAACCATCAGTGCTATCAAGTGGCCATGCAAAACTCATATTTGTTTGCAAAGAATGCAAAGGCATATTTTTTGTAATTTGCACCGCTCCCTACAATACCTTTTTTAACTGAGCAACATACGCCATTGGACCGAAAATATAACAATAAACATGAAATATATTGATTAAAATTTAGTGGACGCCTCAGATCTTGTTAAAAACAAAGTCAGAAATCATGCAATCAACCATAAGACAGATTCAGTTTTTTTTTTTTCATTTACGAGACTCGGGAAGAATGTGCATGATGATATGGTCCACACACATCACAGATTATAGTGTTTTCTGACAAGAATTCATATGTGAATCTCAAAATGGCTGTAAGTCTGTTTTTCAGAATGTAACATGGCATTATTTGAAATTCTTACAAAGCCTATTCATTTCTGTAATTCACCAAAAGCACGAAATAAGCAAGACACTGGAGCATTGCAAGTAACACATAGGTTCCCTACCGGTTAAATTTTGTTGCCATAGCAACCACAATTTTTGTCTCAACTGAAAAAATAAAATGACCAGCATCATCTCCTCATTACCCTTTAACCACTTGGCTGGCTTTGATACTTTTTGAGAAACCCTTCCGGCAGACGAACAGACACCTGACAGGCAGACGGTAAACCTATAGTGTAATAAAGTTATCTAGATATATATTTTGAGACAAGATATATCTGACCCTTCACCCAGAACTTGTACCTCAGTACTACAAAGAATAATAATTAGCATTGTTATAGGTTCTACAAGAATAATTGTGAGTATTACTATGTAGTATATAGATATATCTAGCAGGTTATACCTTCAAACACTGGCGGTAATGACCTTGACCGAGAACTACTCATCAATTGTTCGGGGTCTGGATATCCTGAATCAAGATTGGTTAAGATACTGTAGTTGAATTTTGTATAAATATACCAAAACAAACGACTACTGGCAAATATAATTATTAGAGAACACTGGGTTGTGTTCACTTCTGTTAAACTTACATCGATTTACATATTTTCCTCGACACTCGCTCCACCCCAAATTAGCAAGCAGTGCGTGACAATTTTAGGGAACAAGGCATCTCACTCATATTTGTGAGTTGATTTCACTGCGGGCAAGTAGAGATGTAAATACTCTACCATCTGGGCGAGCCAGTTTTGTGCTCCAGATAGGCCACATATCCACATATTTTATGTAAAAAAAGTTCATGATACAGATTATATTCCAATACTGTACGTATAAGATACGTTGCAAATTCATAAATGAATATAGAAGCAATCGTAAAATGTAAACGAAGATTTTTTTTTGCAATCCTTATAATATTCTATGATGGAACGTGCATTATAACTAAAACTGAATGCATCCACCCCCACAAACCACCTCTGTGTGGGTTAGTAGGATCATCCTATACACTATTATGGACTGATCCATTTATAAGATAGGTGTATTTATCTTTCTTGCATGCTGTTTTCCTGACATTTGTCAAATTCATAATGAAAATGGCGTCCAAACAAATGGCTATTACATGGAGATTTCTTCGGGGGGGGGAAAAAAGAAACATCTATTAGCTAAACAAAGTCCATTATGACAGAAATTCTGCACAGCACAATAACGTCAGCTGTTAAACTTGCTGAGAAGCAAAAATCTAAGCACACAGGTAAATTATAATTTTAGACTGGACACTATACATGCCCCATGTGGGCCCCAGAAAATATGGGCAACCAAAGATTACGTTTAATATTTTACATAAAGTTTATTATAAAACATAAAAATAGACTAGGCCATTGTGATTTTAATTGTTTAAACATTTAAGTCAAAGAATCATGGATTGATGAATATAGCTGGATCATTGAAAAGGACGAAAAAATGTAAGGTTGAGTGACAACTAATTACTAGGGTGAGTAGATTTTATTGGTCACCAATCCTACAGGGTGAGTAGATTTTACCAATCCTACAGGGTGAGTAGATTTTATTGGTCACCAATCTTATAGGGTGAGTAGATTTTATTGGTCACCAATCCTACAGGGTGAGTAGATTTTATTGGTCACCAATCCTATAGGGTGAGTAGATTTTATTGGTCACCAATCCTACAGGGTGAGTAGATTTTATTGGTCACCAATCCTATAGGGTGAGTAGATTTTACCAATCCTACAGGGTGAGTAGATTTTATTGGTCACCAATCCTACAGGGTGAGTAGATTTTATTGGTCAACAATCCTATAGGGTGAGTAGATTTTATTGGTCATCAATCCTACAGGGTGAGTAGATTTTATTGGTCACAAATCCTAAAGGGTGAGTAAATTTTATTGGTCAACAATCCTATAGGGCGAGTAGAATTTATTGATCACCAATCCTATAGGGTGAGTAGATTTTATTGGTCACCAATCCTACAGGGTGAGTAGATTTTATTGGTCACCAATCCTATAGGGTGAGTAGATTTTACCAATCCTACAGGGTGAGTAGATTTTATTGGTCACCAATCCTACAGGGTGAGTAGATTTTATTGGTCACCAATCCTATAGGGTGAGTAGATTTTATTGGTCACCAATCCTACAGGGTGAGTAGATTTTATTGGTCACCAATCCTACAGGGTGAGTAGATTTTATTGGTCAACAATCCTACAGGGTGAGTAGATTTTATTGGTCACCAATCCTACAGGTAGAGTAGATTTTATTGGTCACCAATCCTACAGGGTGAGTAGATTTTATTCACCAATCCTACAGGGTGAGTAGATTTTATTGGTCATCAATCCTACAGGTTGAGTAGATTTTATTGGTCACCAATCCTACAGGGTGAGTAGATTTTATTGGTCACCAATTCTACAGGGTGAGTAGATTTTATTGGTCAATAATCTTATAAGGTGAGTAGATTTTATTGGTCACCAGTCGTACAGGGTGAGTAGATTTTATTGGTCACCAATCCTACAGGGCGAGTAGATTTTATTGGTAAATAATCCTACAGGGTGAGTAGATTTTATTGGTCAATAATCCTATAAGGTGAGTAGATTTTATTGGTCACCAATCCTACAGGGTGAGTAGACTTTATTGGTCAATAATCCTACAGGGTGAGTAGATTTTATTGGTCACCAATCTTACAGGGTGAGTAGATTTTATTGGTCAATAATCCTATAAGGTGAGTAGATTTTATTGGTCACCAGTCGTACAGGGTGAGTAGATTTTATTGGTCACCAATCTTACAGGGCGAGTAGACTTTATTGGTCAATAATCCTACAGGGTGAGTAGATTTTATTGGTCACCAATCCTACAGGGCGAGTAGACTTTATTGGTCAATAATCCTACAGGGTGAGTAGCTTTTATTGGTAACCAATCATTTCATGTTTTTGTTTTAATTTTCCAGGCCTGCTAAGCTCAGTCAGTTATGTGTCTGACAATCAATCCAGGGGTCGTGAGTTTGAATCCCCGCTTGGCAACAGTCTCCATGACATTGTGTCATTATCATTAGTCTCTCATCACTGTTTCAAGTGGCAGAGTAATCAGTTTCTTGCGGAGATGGGGTGTGCTTGAGTACTGGTTAACCTTTCAGGATACCAGGAAACAGTTTTAAGGTTAATTGAGCTTTCGATGGCATAACAATTACGCTAAATATTCGATCAAACAATCAATTCAATTATTTTAATTTGTACTTAGACGTCTCCTATTTCAGCACCGGAATACATCAACTGTCTTATACAGAAACACGTCATAATTTTTACCATGTTCATACATTGTTTTAATTGAATGGATTCTAACCTCCAAATTACAGGTTATATATATCTAGTCACAATGGTGAAGGAAGACCTCAGAAAAACTCTGAGTAGAACTCTGACCATCATCCTTTATTTAGTAACTGGCAAACCTTCTGACCTAGTCTTAAAAAACCAAGTTCAACCTTGACCCAAGTTTGACCATTTTTGTGGAGCCCCAGATTCTCCCTACCCTGGAATATACTTTTTCCCCAAATTTTTATTTCGGGAATGATTTTTCTTAGTTTTAAGAACTTGTAATGTAAAATGAATAAGTTTAAAACTTTAATGACTGAAGCCACGTTTGCAGACTGCACACGAAGGAAAAGCAATTTTCATGAAGAAATTCCTGCTGTTTCAGAAAATGTAAGGCTAAATACTATTGGCTCGCTTGTATTCCAAGTGACAGCAGCTCGACCAATGGATATCGGCTTTAAACAATAAAATATTTATTTCTTATTTGCAAATTACAGTTAAATTCCATGTGACCTCCGTTTATTGAACTGTCATACTCTTGTGTCTATCGATGGAATTCATTTATTGAAAATTATCTGTAGCTGTTTATGAAGATGTTGCATTATTTTAGTATTATGGCAAGGGTCCTCCATGTCCCCTCTGTCTAAGGCACCACCTACCTCTCACATGGTTCCCATGTCCCCTCTGTCTAAGGCACCACCTACCTCTCACATGGTTCATACAGACCTGGGAAGATTTTTTTCAAGGACTTTTCAAGGACTTATTTTGAAAGAGCATGTACTGCTAAATTCCAACTCACCTTTAATTATAACTGCACACCCATATTTATTACGGACCATGAAACATGCTCTTTTGATAATTTATTTTGTGTTTTTCCCCTTTGATATACGACTTCAATGCACTTTCCCCCATATTTAATACATTGATAATTCAATCACACTGTACACAACACCCTTGCGTTTGTCAGCTTTAAATAGCTTTACCCAGCTACTATACACAGGATTGCTCTCCTACTTCATATTGTACACACACTGTCCTTTGTTCACTGTTATATTGTCACGCTTTCCAATTCCTCAATAAAGTTGCCACCATTTGCAATTATGCTAACGAAAACAAACAAGGTTGCTTACTCTATGGTATGTTATAAAAGCCACACGAACCCACAATGGCAACTTTTGCAAGATAAAATTTAGGATACAAAATATCGGATTTTGGTACAACATTCCAAAATACAAAAATGAAGAAGCTTACTTGCTACTATCATACTACAGAATATTTCAAGGAGGTTTTACCAAATTTCAAGGAGTTTTTCACAAAATTCAAGCACTATTCCAGGACAAATTCCATTTTACCCAAATTCAAGTAGTTTTCAAGGATAAAACAGAATTCAAGGACTTTTCAAGGACTGTGCGAACCTTGTCTCACCACTAAGGTCATAGGTTCCCTATCGCTCCAAAAAAGTTTACATGATAAAGTTTGCCAGTTACTAGCGGAAAGACCTGAAATGTGTCTGAAATGGCATTCAAAACCCTATTTTAAAGAAACAATCAAAAATTTTCCCAAGTTTAAATTGAGTAGGAAATTGATTCTTCAATTAAATCAGTGAAGCAAGTGTACAGTTAAAATTCCCAGTTACAAGGATAACGGTCATCTTCCCAAAATGGTTAAAAAAAAACAAAAAAACTACCATCATTTACTGATCAGAAAATTATGTGATTAATGAAGTATACTATCAACTACCAAATATATGGAAGTCAATAAGACTCACCTGTTATTATTCAGGCGTACCTTATACAGTTAAACCTGTGCAAGCAACTAGTCAAAGAAAGGGGTGAAAGTGGCCTTTCAAGACAGGTTGTTTAATACAGCTTAATTTCCTTCGACAGATCAGAAATGGGAAATAGCAAATGTGGCTGCTTAAGACAAGTTGCTGCTTTAAACCCTTTACTTCATATAGACGCCTTTGGACACCACTAATATAGACACCTTTGGACACCTCTTATATAGACGCCTTTGGACACCTCTAATATAGACACCTTTGGACACCACTAATATAGACACCTTTGGACACCTCTAATATAGACGCCTTTGGACACCTCTAATATAGACACCTTTGGACACCACTAATATAGACACCTTTGGACACCTCTAATATAGACGCCTTTGGACACCTCTAATATAGACGCCTTTTGACACCACTAGTATAGACGCCTTTGGACACCTCTAATATAGACGCCTTTGGAGACATACTATAGAAGGCTTTGGACACCTCTAATATAGACGCCTTTGGGCACCTCTAATATAGACGCCTTTGGACACCTCTAATATAGACGCCTTTGGACACCTCTAATATAGACACCTTTGGACACCAATAATATAGACGCCTTTGGACACCACTAATATAGACGCCTTTGGACACCTCTAATATAGACGCTCTGGACACCTCTAATATAGACACCTTTGGACACCACTAATATAGACGCCTTTGGACACCTCTAATATAGACGCTCTGGACACCTCTAATATAGATGCCTTTGGACACCACTAATATAGACGCCTTTGGACACCTCTAATATAGAATGTTTTTGAATTATTGGTTGAATCATGTTTATATTTACTGACAGAGTGGAAAACAGTGCAGGAAGTGTTCAGATAGCTCGTTACGAGCCATCTGAACTCTTCCTGCACTGTTTTCAAAGGCCTTCAGTGACTAGTGCGGGAAAACGCATATCTTTGGAGTAAAGGGTTAATAGAAGTGGCCACTTATACAGGTTTGACAGTACATTGTTACTGCCAGGATGGAGTTTTTCCAACATTAACTTATAGTAATTAAGCAAATACTGTGAAATTAGAAATAAAATATTTAAAGATAAAAAATAAAAAAAATAATTATGTGAAACATTAATTCTCTATGGATTAATTTTATTTATTTTTAGTTCAAGGACATATTTGTGGGAACCTGATTCCAATGAAAACACCGAACATATGAATATTTCAAGTACATCAATAATTATATTACAATAGCTCAAAACAATTAATGCATATTACAACATGGAGTAATATCACGGGGAAAGATGTCATTTTGTGTTTCAAGTTTTTATTAAAATGGTTTGCAAACAACAATCGAGAGAATATATGAGAGGATGTACATGATTATGTACTAGAGGATGTATGAGAGGATGTACATGATTATGTACTAGAGGATGTATGAGAGAATGTACTAGAAGATGTATGAAAGGATGTACTAGAGGATGTATGAGAGGATGTACATGATTATGTACTAGAGGATGTATGAGAGGATGTACTAGAAGATGTATGAAAGGATGAACTAGAGGATGTATGAGAGGATGTACGAGAGGATGTATGAAAGGATGTACTAGAGGATGTACATGATTATGTACTAGAGGGTGTATGAGAAGATGTTCTAGAGAATGTATGAGAGGATGTACTAGAGGATGTATGAAAGGATGTACTAGAGGATGTATGAGAGGATGAACATGATTATGTACTAGAGAATGTATGAGAAGATGTTCTAGAGAATGTATGAGAGGATGTACTAGAGGATGTATGAAAGGATGTACTAGAGGATGTATGAGATGATGTACATGATTATGTACTAGAGAATGTATGAGAAGATGTTCTAGAGAATGTATGAGAGGATGTACTAGAGGATGTATGAAAGGATGTACTAGAGGATGTATGAGAGGATGAACATGATTATGTAATAGAGGATGTATGAAAGGATGTGCTAGACGATGTATGAGAGGATGAACATGATTATGTACTAGAGGATGTATGAAAGGATGTACTAGAGGATGTATGAGAGGATGTACTAGAGGGTGTATGAGAGGATGAACTAGAGGATGTATGAGAGGATGTACTAGAGGATGTATGAGAGGATGAACTAGAGGGTGTATGAAAGGATGTACTAGAGGATGTATGAGAGGATGTACTAGAGGATGTATGAGAGGATGAACTAGATGGTGTATGAAAGGATGAACTAGAAGATGTATGAAAGGATGTACTAGAGGGTGTATGAGAGGATGAACTAGAGGATGTGTGAGAGTGTACTAGAGGGTGTATGAGAGGATGAACTAGAGGGTGTATGAAAGGATGTACTAGAGGATGTATGAGAGGATGTACTACAGGGTGTATGAGAAGATGTTCTAGAGAATGTATGAGAGGATGAACTAGAGGATGTATGAAAGGATGTACTAGAGGATGTATGAGAGGATGAACATGATTATGTACTAGAGGATGTATGAAAGGATGTACTAGAGGATGTATGAGAGGATGTACTAGAGAGTGTATGTGAGGATGAACTAGAGGATGTATGAGAGGATGTACTAGAGGATGTATGAAAATATGTACTAGAGGATGTATGAGAGGATGTACATGATTATGTACTAGAAGATGTATGAGAAGATGTTCTAGAGAATGTATGAGAAGATGTACATGATTATGTACTAGCGGATGTAAGAGAGGATGTACATGATTATGTACTAGAGGATGTATGAGAGGATGTACATGAAAATGTACTAGAGGATGTATGAGAGGATGTACATGATTATGCACTAGAGGATGTATGAGAGGATGTACATGAAAATGTACTAGAGGATGTATGAGAGGGTGTACATGATTATGTACTAGAGGATGTATGAGGGTGTACATGATTATGTACTAGAGGATGTATGAAAGGATGTACATGATTATGTACTAGAGGATGTATGAGAGGGTGTACATGATTATGTACTAGAGGATGTATGAGAGGGTGTACATGATTATGTACTAGAGGATGTATGAGAGGATGTACATGATTATGTACTAGAGGATGTATGAGAGGGTGTATATGATTATGTACTAGAGGATGTATGAGAGGGTGTACATGATTATGTACTAGAGGATGTATGAGAGGATGAACTAGAGGGTGTATGAAAGGATGTACTAGAGGATGTATGAGAGGATGTACTAGAGGATGTATGAGAGGATGTACATGATTATGTGCTAGAGGATGTATGAGAGGATGTACATGATTATGTACTAGAGGATGTATGAGAGGATGTACATGATTATGTACTAGAGGATGTATGAGAGGGTGTACATGATTATGTACTAGAGGATGTATGAGAGGATGTACATGATTATGTACAAGAGGATGTATTAACAGCAAAATGCACTCGCTAGATAGAAAATATTGCATAATTTATTGCTGAGGAATTGTTTACCTTTTTTTCTGGTAGAAATAATAAGAAAATTATGCAGACGGTCAATTCATGGGAATTTTATTTCGTTTTCGAGGCTCTACATGAAATCAATGAAAATGAATGATTTCACAGTACTTGAAAACTTAAATCACACAGAAATGTACAGGGATTTAAAAAAAACACACAAAAAAAATTAAATTCCTGCAATGAGGCTAAAATTAAAATATGATTTGTTTGCACTATCCTTATCAACACATAAACAAGAGGCCCAAGAGGGCTTGAGGACGCTCTACTGACTCATAGTGGCCACAGCACTTTTTGAAATTCCACAATATTTACCCTCTTTGGGGGGTCATCTTAACAACTTATGGATAAATACACCAACCACACCCATACTGAACAAAAACTTAATTGCTATGAAAAGGATATATTTTAAATACCCATAACATTCATCTGTAAAAAAAAAAAAATAGTCCCATTTACAGAACTCTTATACAACCCAGCCCCTTAATTTGTCAGAACTTCAATCACCCACTCTTAGCGATTTATAAACAGAAATGATTCAAATTTTAAAAAGAAGTGTTATTGTACACATGGATGCAAAATGGAAAAAAAATCAGTTTTCCCTATAATATTCCTATGTAAAAGTAACATTACAGGGCCCCAATATATCCCAGCCCCTTGATATGCAGAATCTTCCATCCTTGCTGATGTAAGGATAATTTATATCAAGTATGAACTAGTTTGACTGAAAGGTTATTGAGAGGAAATTTGTGAAAATTCCCAATTTTAACCTTATTGCCCCACCCATCCCCTGGCCCCTTATGGAAATTCAATCCTCTTTATTAAACAAAATCAAATTTATTGTTACTAGGCAATGCTTTAGATTTCAAATTGAACAACATATTTAACCAAATTGACAAAAAAATGAGAATTTTCCATTTTCCCATAGTATTCCTATGTCAAACTCAAAGACCCCTTACAGTGCCTCTATACATCCCAGTGCTCCTTGATTTGTACAAACTTAGAACTCTTAATCATAGGGATAATTTATATCAAATATGAATAAATTTGACTGACCGGTTGTTGAAAATAAGATTTATGACAATATGATTGTGTACCCTAATACAACCCTCGGGGCGGGGTCATTTTAAACCCTACGTACACCATTTTAACAAATCTAACAAAACTATAGTTGGTTATCATAACTTCAGAAACATTTTGAAAATCTGTTGGGCCGTTCATGAGAAGAAAAAAAACACTTCTGTATAGTCCACTATGCAGTAGAAATTCCATGTGAAGTTTCAGTTTAGTTGGCCTAGTGGTTTCAGAGAAAGTGCTGCTAACCAGGCCTTCTAAAATTCCAAAATGCAAATTGGTCCAGGTTTTTTACTACCGTAAGAATCGCACTTATTTAAAAAAAAAATTACTAAAATTGCCTTACATTATGCCTTTACATGTATGCATACCCCACCCACCATGTCAGCAGCATCATGTATTTTCTTCATCTTCATAGCGATAGACTCTTCCGATAAACTTTAGTCGAAATTGACATCATTTTGCACAGCAGGTGACAAAAGAAACGGATTATTGGGTCAAATGATATTGCCGCAAGGCGTATTTCACAGGTCAGTATGGCATGATAAGAGCAATTTATGAGATTTTATACGACCAATTGAAAATATCTGGACCGATTTTTTATTGAACTTTGAAAATATTTGGACCGATTTTTTTATTAACCCTTTACTCCATATATATGTATTTTCCCACACCAATCACAGAAAGCCTTTGAAAACAGTGCAGGAATAGATCAGATTGTTCATTACGAGCAATCTGAACACTTCCTGCACTGTTTTCCACTCTGTCAGTTAATAAAAACATAATTCACCCATTGCTGATACATGGTGAATTAATGCTTTTAATGTTAGAGGTGTCCAAAGGCGTCTATATGAAGTAAAGGGTTAAACTTTGAAACGAAAACAGATTTTGAACTTCAGAAATCGGTCCAAAAACCGAAAAAACGGCAATTTTAGAAGGCCAGCTGCTAACGGATGACGGATGACAGATGACAGACAACGCGCCATCACATAAGCCCTTCTGGCCTTTGGCCAGTAGAGCTAAAAACAAACAGCCTATTCCAATACTTTTTTGTTTTAAGATTTTGGAGACAATATAATTATATTTTCTTAACATTTAACCCAGACAAATTGTCAGTTTCTGTATACCATTTATTGTAAAACAAAATATTTGCATGAAAACATTTTTTTTATTTTAAAGGAAGTATATCAGGTAGAAACATAATTAATGTGAAACGAGTAAAACGAAATCACCATTCTAAATCTAGATAGCATTTATATACTGCTTAATGACCTTTGCAGCGTCCTTCAGACTCTTTCTAAGATGAAATAAGTTTTACTATGTGTAAACCTGTTTAACAGATCAAACTGAAATCAAAATGAAACCACATGACTCACTCATACCTCACAAAATATGTCGCAATTTTAGCAGGAAATCTATTTTCGTCTAACCTAGGCACAAAGCCCAATAAATCCCTTTTCAAAATGTTATTTTGGCATGTTTGAATAGATATCCTTTTGGTAATACAGGGTAAGTGAGTATATTAAAGGCATCATATATTGGGATAAAAATATTTTTAGCCAATCATACAAATTTGAAAAACCCTGATATTAGTATATTCCCTTTAAAGAGGCCTCATCTATATGGCTGATATTTTGTCGATCTTAGCAGTAAAACAGCACATCTATAACAAGCATTATATATTATGGATATTCTGTACATTAACTTTTATTGTATTTGATGTCTCCATAGTGTAAAATTCTTTACTATTGTTGACCAATTACTGAATGTATAAAGTCACTCATTGGCCAGTATCAGATTAGGCTAAACAGAAAATGTCGACCTGCGTATTAACAAATTTCTCATAAATAAGTTAAATTACAAGGACAGAATCAACAATTATCTTCAAAAGGCACCTTCCTGTTTGTGATTCAATAAATTTTCCAACATTTACTGAACAGAAAGTTATACAGATGCTGCATCTGTAAATATTAGATATATCCCAACTCCCTTCAGGGTCGGGAGAGAGGAAACAAACATTTTTTGATTTTGAACTGAATATGAACCTGTTTACAGTCTAAGTATCTGCTTAGTTTGAGTCAAGGCTTGTAAAACTCAGCCCTCGTAAAACTCAGCCCAGGTTCCTGTTTCACCAACATTATTAAGAATATACTTAAATACTTAACAACTTAAATTAAATAAAACCACCCATTTGATCATGATTTTAGACTGGTTCCAGTAAAACTGCATTTGGTTTCATTGACATTAAGAAAAGCCAGGGTCCTGTTTCACTAACATTTACTTTAATACTTAACAATTTAAATCTAAGAAAAGCACCATGGTAATCATGATTTTAGACTGGTTCCAATAAAACTGCATATTGTTTTACTGATATTGATTATATAATAGATAAATAACCAGTCAAAACCTAGTTAAGTTATGAAGTAAAACATCATGTCACCAAACTCACACATTTACACAATACATCTCTGTATGCTTTAAGTTTTTAAGTTGATGAAAAATGTTTAAGTAAACTGATTTTAATAAAACAAGCCAATTCTGTGAATTTATATAGTGTCCCCTGCTTTTTTCAAAAGATTTGATTCAGTAATTCTTAAGTTATTGCATGGAAACCCCCCAAAATACACTTTTTTTCAGTTTTTACCTATTTACTTAGTCAAGTAATTGTTGGTGATACTTGGCACTGATAAATAAAGTAAACTTATTTCCTTTACTAGAGGTAAGTGCAAAAATATAAAATAACAAATACATTATACATGTATACTGTATTGTTTCTAATAAACAATCCCAGGGGAAATGGAGAGTGGATTGGGGTGGTGTGAGGGCGTTTAATTGCACGTGTTTTTCCATTCCACAAAGCATTTAAAGCTATGTATTTACCTGAAAATAATAACATAAGAGTTGTCAGAAGACAACAAAGCTTGCCTATGGTATAAAACTCACCACCCATGCAAAGATTGAGATTGGAGGCAAACACCAAAACTTAACACAACTAAACGCAAATATTTAACCTGGGTGTCTACAGACACCGCCGACATCATGGCAATAGCTCTCCTGGACATTCGTCCCGGCAAGCTAAAAATAATGTTTCCAAGAAAGACGGTCACCAGCTTTTGTTACTTTTTTGTTTGTTTTTATTATTCATTTTACTTTGGGTTGGGTAGACAGGAGAGTGGTGTTAAATAAAGGCAGGACATTTATTAGGAACAAAACAGTATATAATTAAGGATGTGACACAGAACAGACAAATGAAAGGTAACAAATCTAATATAAATTGGGAAAAAAATATTGCATATTCAATATTATTTTGATGAGTGCATAATAGTAGTGCACTAAGACAAAAAATGGCCTAAAGCATGCAAAACCAGGTCACTGATGAGAATAACACAATTATCTAAAATTGAATAATACTCTGATATCCGTTAGAAATTGTTAAAATAAGTTTGAACCACAATTTACTACATCAATAATACAAAAATATTTTCAAATACAAATTACACATTTATGAGATTCTTTTTTTAAAACAAAAAATGTAACAAGTGACACATGCCTCCAAAGTGGTCTGTGAATGTAAAGATGTATTTTCCGACAGCACTTAAAAAAGGACATGACCTTGACCTTTGAGCTACTTAGGTGTGGCAGGTCATCATATCATGATGGTGACTATTCGTGCCAAGTTACCCCTAAAAATCCCTAAATAAACAATAGCTTTACCAAACAGACACAATAGTTTTTCAAGTATATATGTATATATGTATGCACGTTTGCACGCATAACGCCTTTACATGTATAACCTCTGAATGTGACCATGACTTTTTGAGTTATGGATCTGGGAATTGGAGGCGAAATATTGTCGTGTCATGTCATGGTGGTCATTTGCCATGCTTGAATAAGTTATCAACCGTACACAAAATATTGGACGGACAAAAAAAACAACGAGCCACATTTCTAAATTTGGCAACACTGTGAGAAACAAACACCAAGAAAGCAATTCCATTATTTTTCTCAATGACATCTCCATTTAGACTTATAACAAGAGTCCCATAAGAGTCTGTATCATTCTACTAAACAGATTAAATGTAATGAGAGGGATATAATACGTAACACGACACCTGCTATTCTCTGCAAAATAATCTAATATGGGCATGTTAAAGTTATTGATGGAAATGAACATTTTTTACTATTCAATGACACAATCATCATCCTAATTTCAGGCAGTCATATACCAAATACTGACATTTAGGATTTAGGGAGCATATGCCCCAGCGGTAGAGAATCAAACCCACGATCAGTGCGTCATGGTTTCGGTCCTTCGGCATAAAATAAAATTGATTTTGATGACATTATTTTTTTATTCTTAATTCCTGAATCTTCACCCCCATGACAGTTGTGAGCCCAGTCTGATGAGCAACCAATGGATACATTATAACAGTAATACTTAAAGTGTGCATAAAACCTCCGACAGTGGTAGTTGTATTGAGAATTAGATACCTTTCCTACATCTTGTTTGTTTCACTCGCGAATCAGAGTGATGTCGACTTCTCCCAGCTTGTGTCATAAAAAATAAGTATTGTATATTGTTTAACATCTTTTTCAACAATTTTTCAGTCATTTCACAACAGTGTCTGCTCAAGACAGTATTACGAGTGCTACGAGTATCGTGCCCGCATGCACGCTGCATCAGACATCGAGTGGACCAGACCTAGAACTTTCTTTTAAAATCTAAGCAGGAAGCTTCTAGTACCATTTTTTCGGTCTTTAGTATGACCAAACTCGGGTGACAATCTACAACCTTTCTGCAGGCATGCAGATGCTAATATGGATATCATTAAGAAATAATTTAGTGACAATGTTGAAATGAAGACCCCGATCTTATGTGAAATTATTTTGGGTTTTTCTGGGTCTACATGGTAATAATTGCAAGTGTTTACTTGAAGGTGGATAGGCAGCTAAGGCAAAAAGAAAGATTTATGTTTCTGGTGGCCCCACCGACTGTATTTTTAACCGCAGATTGTAATTTTTTTTACATCATGGATAAAAATCAATTTTTTTTTTTTTTTTTTTTTTTTTTTGTCCATCGAGGTCATAAATAAATGTGAAAGGGAGGGAACATGGCATTATCCTTTGCATTAATTTTTGATGACAACATTAAAACATTATTTAAACACTAGATATGAGGTAGTATTGAGATTTGTTGTTAAAATTATATTTATTAGCTTGTAAATACAAAAGAAAGGAGAAAGGGAACATTTAAGATACATTTGAGATTATTTATATTAAAAAGATATGTGCAGTGAATGTGGAGGTAGAGGTATTTACCATTTACTTTCTTATTCTATCAAATATTTAATCAACTCATTAACACAAGAACTGTAACATGATATTACAATGTGGTAAACATGACAATATTGATATTTTAAATAATATATACAGCAAATACCTACATGAACAGATATTGTTTAAAAAAATAATAAAATACCCAACTACTTACCCTTGCCAAAGGAAACACAACCTTTTTTTTTTTTTGTTTGGACTAAAATAACTCAGTAGCATAAAAATTGTCTTTTTCTTTTTCAATGCTCTTGATTTAACCATAAGGCGATGTTTACTTGGATTTCAGTGTTTATTTTCCACCATTTTTATAGCCATTATTGGGTCATATTCCCAATGGCAAATAGTATCTTTTATTCCAATTAAGTTGTAAAAATGACCAATTGAAAGCTTCAATAAATTAAAACTTCCCATAATTCCTTAATAAAATAAAAGTTTTTCCCATTGTGAATTGAGTATGACATTGATTCTTTAATTAAATGGCAAGAGAAGCAAGTTTACACGTTTTTATGAATATGAACAAATATGCAAAAATTTTCCCATTTTTATTGTTAATGTTGTTGTTGTATGGTGTTTAGCGTCGCTTTCAAAAAATTTTCAGTCATATCGCGACGGTGTCTACTTGAGACAGTATTCTAAGTGCTGTCACACTGGAGTATCATGCCGCAGACACATGGTATGATACCCCACCCAGTCACATTATACTGACACCGGGCCGACCAGACCTAGAACTCTCCTCTAAATGCTGAGCATCAAGCAAGGAAGCTTCTAGTACCATTTTTAAGGTCTTTGGTATGACCCGGCCGGGGATTGAACCCATGACCTTCCGCATGCGAGGCGGACGCTCTACCACTAGACCAGGCTGCGGTCTTATTGTTAATGAATATGCTGCTAAAATTCCCAATTTCAAGGGTATGGGTCATCTTCTCAAAATAGTGGGAAAAAAAAAAACCCACTGGACTTTCCATTTAGATATTCAAATCACTTCCTGAATGAGTACCAGTATTTATACATCTCCTCTCTTATACTTTTACATTTTAATATATTGTTTTTTAAGCATTCATTATTATAACTCCAAAACAATTCTAACAAACAAGTCTGTGACAGTTTTAATGATATACACGATCCTGTCTTATTGGAAATATATGAAGACAGCAGACGCATAAACTTAATTTGAGTAGAATGTCCATCTAACTTCCTCAGGAAAGGTCACACATGTAAAAATATACAAACAGTCCAACCTGTCTTAAGCAGCTAGTCAACAAGGAGCATAAGTGGTCTTTTAAGACAGGTTGCTGCCTAATACAGATTTATTTCCTACAAAAGCATAGAAATTGGAAATAGCAAATGTGGCTGCCTAAGAAAAGAGGTTGCTCAAAAGAGGTTTGGCGGTATATTGAATTAACCGGAGTTTTTTTTGCTCTAATATCAAAACTTAAATTTATCTTGTAATTTATTTTTACTAAATCACTTACTACGTTTGTAGACCAGTGAACCAGAGTCCAGTGAGTGCTGTTCGTATATCTCCCAATGAAAGCCTTTACGTGTCAGACTGGGTGTTGATCTGCTGTTCTGTGTCATACAGCCGCCTGCATTCTGCAGCTGATCACTAGTCAGAAAAAGACTTGGTCTACTACTCCATGTTTCGTAATTGCACTGCTTCTAAAAAATAAAAAGTTCAGTTTGACCTCGATGACCTGGTGCAAAAAGAGATCATTTAAATTTAATTCCAATCCTGCAGGGCCCGATAGAGTTAAATGCCCTGTACAATGTAATTCCCATCCTGCAGGACCTAATAGACTGATGCTCTATGAATGTAATTCCCATCCTGCAGGGCCTAATAGACTGATGCTCTATGAATGTAATTCCCATCCTGCAGGACCTAATAGACTGATGCTCTATGAATGGAATTCCTATCCTGCAGGGCACAATAGACTGGTGCTCTGTGAAATTACAATACAATTAATTATTCAGGGTTTATGTAAGTCAGCTCTAAGAGAGCCGGACTCCAATCTACGATCTTAGCGGTGAGAGGTAAGTGATCTTGAAACGGCGGCTTAGACCACTTGGCCACAGAGGAAGCTTTCTATTATAAAGGTGTTACTTTCTATAAAAGGCTAGGCCCTACTTTCTGTTGTAAAGGTGTTACTTTCTATAAAAGGCTAGGCCCTATTTTCTGTTGTAAAGGTGTTACTTTCTATAAAAGGCCAGGCCCTACTTTCTGTTGTAAAGGTGTTACTTTCTATAAAAGGCCAGGCCCTACTTTCTGTTGTAAAGGCCCTACTATTGATAATACAGTCAAGCCTGTCTTTAGCAATCAGTCAAGGGAAGAAGTGTATAAATGTGACCTTTAAAGACGGGTTGTTGCTCAATACAGGTTTCCTCAGAAAGCATAGAAATGGGAAATAGCAGATGTGGCTACTTAAGGACAAGTAACTGCTTAATAGAGGTTACCACTTACAAAGGTTTTACTGTAAACGCCGTTATCTTCTAAAATAAAGGTCCTACTTTGTATAATAAAGTTTCTTTAAATATCTAATGAGGAATTTTTAAAATCTCTTTTTACGTACATGAGGACACTACCTCAACAAGTTCAAAGTATCCTTGTCTTTCTTGTAGAACTTGAAATCAATAATCAATAAAATATACTTATTCCGACAATTTGTCTCTTAAGCAGAGCTAAAAAAATAGTGAATAAAACAGACACGTCTGCGAGAAATCGTAACATGCAGCATGTGAATTCTATTAGCAAAAGCCAGGTCAAGTTAGCTCAGTCAGTAGTGCCTCTGGTTATCAATCTAGTTGAGATTCCGGCCGGTTACAGTCTCCATGACAATTGATACATAATATTGCGTCTCATTGTCGTTCGTCTCTCACTGCCGATTACAGTGGGAAAATTAAAAGTAACTTGCAATGATGGGAACTACAAGAGTAGTTGAGGAAAGTGGAAAAGTGAGATGAACTTAGTTTTTGGAAACAGGTTGTCGAAGCTGCTTGGTAAACAAAGGATTCGAGCACTGACTTTTTTCCGAAATAGACAAAATGTTTAATCTTGCCAAAATGAAGAAAAAATTGACTCATGAACTGTGTAGAATACAAGCAGGACAAGCTAGCTAAAATCTCAATTCTGGGAATGGTTGACATCACAGGAAAATCCCTGTTCAATTAGATGTAAACAAAGTTCAGCCATGTGACATGGCAACCTATTTGCTCATGGGCGGATGTGATGTCACAAATATGCAAATTTTGTGGAAGAAACTCTCCAAAGTTACTCAATTAAAGGTTAAAGGTTACCAGTTAGTGCAAAACTGTCACATATATAATTATCTTGATTTAGGACTATGTGGTTAGGTTTGTTTTCAGTAATGATATAAATAAGGTACATACATAGGGTTCAGTTCAACACTGTTCTATCTACTTATTAACAAATAAGGAAATAGAACAGTGTTGCCTTGAACCATTGACACAGTGACCTTGCAATTTAATTGCTTTTCACATGTACAGATCACATCACAGAACATCAGTGCATTTGCAATAGCAAGAAAGTTTGTTCCTCAAGATTAAAACAGGAAAAACTAGCATCAGCCAATCAAAACATGGCCTACAAAAAATGGATCATCTAACCCTGTCATGACATGGAAAACTGCACTCCATACTGACACTCCCTGGCAAGTCTGGCCAAAATAATTATTAATAAGTGATCTTTCTGCTTCATGATTGTGCTAAAGTTGAGAACAACGTACCGCAGAGTAAGCGTTTGTACTGCTGCCAGAGCTTTTAGAGACTTTGTGAGAATGCAGATCACGTTTAGCTTGCAGCCCAAGCAGCCATATCATCATAGACTCGTGATTCTCCGCAGTAAAGATATGCTCCTTTCCATCACTCCTGGAATATAAAACAAACATGACATCAACATTCTCACACATGTGACATCAAAATTGTTACACATATGACATCAATATTGTAACACATGTGACATCAACATTGTAACACATATGACATCAACATTGTAACACATGTGACATCAACATTGTAACACATGTGACATCAAACTGTAACACACATGACATCA
Source organism: Panopea generosa (assembly GCA_029582155.1). Lineage (NCBI taxonomy): Eukaryota > Metazoa > Mollusca > Bivalvia > Adapedonta > Hiatellidae > Panopea > Panopea generosa. Next base: position 26,343,864 of record CM055905.1, read on the forward strand.
ACATTGTAACACATGTGACATCAACATTGTAACACACATGACATCAACATTGTAACACATGTGACATCAAATTGTAACACATGTGACAAGACATGTGACATCAACATTGTAACACATAGGATATCAAATTATAACACATGTGACAAGACACATGACATCAACATTGTAACACATGTGACATCAAAATTGTAACACATATGACAATACACATGACATTAACAGTGTAACACATGTGAAATCAAATTTTAACACACGACATCAACATTGTCACACATGACATTAACATTATTACACAGATGACATCATCATTTTAAAAAACATGACATCAACATTGTAACACACATGACATCAAAATTGTCACAGACATGACATCAACATGATCACACAGAACATCAACATTGTAACACATGAAGTCAACATTGTAACGTATGTGACATCAACATTGTAACACACATGACATCAACATTGCAACATTGCCCGTGCGAGCACGCTAAAGAATCAGAAGCAAATTAAGATGGGTTTCTATATGTATCTTGCACTATCCCCACCACAAACCTAAACCTCTTCTGGGCGTCAGCTATATAGGAAACCTGTGGAAATATAAAGCTAGCTTACACACGACAACCAAACAGGCAACAAACAGCATATTACACGTCAAACTAGTCCTGTTAAAAATACATATATATTTTTCGTAAAAATATTCAAAAAAATTTCATTTCCATTCAGTAACAATTTTAATTCAGAAGAGAAATATTACATAATTGATAATTAGTAATTTTTATCAACTTTACCTTGATACCAAAATTGTTTAATTCAGACATTAGTTTCAAAGGATTATTAAAGAAATACTAAACTGTTAATGGTGCCACCCAAAATTTCAGACATGTATATTGAATTTATATTAGCCTGCCAATGTCTGTAAAAATGTCACTGGCATAATATAATAAATCATCAATCTGTAATGTAAACCAGGTGCGATTACAGATTTTGTGACATTAGATTGTTTTGATTTTTTAATTACAAAATAATAAACTGTATCTCAACACTTGGTGAACTTTAAAGACACCAACATGGTTAAGTGTCTTTAACCCTATGCTGCCAATGTCGCCATTTGTCGGCAACCACCACCTGCCAATATCGCCGATCAGCGAAATACGCAGCAATGGTTTTCAATGTCAAGGTCAGTGACATTGTAACCCAGATAGGCAGCAATGGTATTTAAGGTCAAGATCAGCGACATGGATACCCAAATATGCAGCAATGATATTTAAGGTCAAGGTCAGTGACATGGATACCCAGATACGTAACAATGGTATTTAAGGTTAAGGTCAGTGACATGGATACCAAGATATGCAGCAATGGTATTTAAGGTCAAGGTCAGTGACATTGTTACCCAGATAGGCAGCAATGGTATTTAAGGTCAAGATCAGCGACATGGATACCCAGATATGCAGCAATGATATTTAAGGTCAAGGTCAGTGACATGGATACCCAGATACGTAACAATGGTATTTAAGGTTAAGGTCAGTGACATGGATACCAAGATATGCAGCAATGGTATTTAAGGTCAAGGTCAGTGACATTGTTACCCAGATAGGCAGCAATGGTATTTAAGGTCAAGATCAGCGACATGGATACCCAGATATGCAGCAATGATATTTAAGGTCAAGGTCAGTGACATGGATACCCAGATACGTAACAATGGTATTTAAGGTTAAGGTCAGTGACATGGATACCAAGATATGCAGCAATGGTATTTAAGGTCAAGGTCAGTGACATGGATATCCAGATAGGCAGCAATGGTATTTAAGGTCAAGGTCAGCGACATGGATACAGATACACAGCAATGGTATTTAAGGTCCAGATCTGCGAGGTATTTTGTACATATGTAAATGAAATGAAGAGAGAAATAAAAAATACAATTTACATGCGTGACCTGAAAGTTTCATAACAATGTTAGCATTAGTAAATTATTGTAATGAAACTCTACTGTATAATTATATACCATTTACATGGTTTACTTCTAAATATATTTGGCATTAAGAAGTATATGCTCTGAGAAATTCGGCAGCGAAAAAGTTAATATAATTCATATTTGTATTCAGTGAACTGAGTGAACATAAAAAGAATACAGTAGTGCCATTATATATGAATTAAATCAATTGTTAGATTATCATCCAATTTTTTTTAAAAAAGAGGGAAGGTGGATTTTATTTCATTTCTTTATTTTTTGTTTTTAAAAGATCAAAAATCAAAAATAAAAAATATCACACTTTTTTCTCATTGTTATTTTTGTTTTTTCATGAAAATAAAAAGATTCAAGGCAGCATGAATATTAGGGGCAGGCAGGGATGATAATCTAGCAATTAACTTATTACAGCCTAATCACCTTAAGCGGTGATGTTTCATAAATCTACATGTTTGTCTAAAATATCAATTTTGTTGTTGTATGGTGTTAAGCATCGCTTACAACAATTTTTCAGTCATATCTTGAAGGTGTCTGCTTGAGACAGTATTCTGAGCACTGCCACACTGAGGTATCATGTCACATACACATGGTATGATACCCAACCCAGTCACATAATACTGACACCGGGCTCGACCAGAACTATCCTCTTAATGCCGAGTGCCAAATGAGAGGAAGCTTTTAGTACCATTTTTTAAGTCTTTGGTATGACCCGGCCAGAGATCAAACCTTTCCCCATGCGACATATTAATTTGGAAACCAAAAATTAATTAAATCAATTATTCTCTTGACTTGAAGCTGACTCCTTTTCCATTAAAAAGCTGCCTTCTCAGAACCGTTTATTCATAGTTTACAGATGGCATTTCCTTTTATATTTCATCTATGCAATTCCATTATATTATAAATAATTATGTATGATGTTTGTATTTAAGGTTTTTGTAGAATAACATTTTTTGAAAAATGAAAAAAAAAATATCTTAACCTACCTACCTATCCAACATTGACAGCTATGATCAAGAAAGACCAAACAAACAATATTGTAATATTGGTCTCATATAAAATGTTCAAGTTCTATAATGAATGATTGTATTTCTTATCCAACTTATTTTTCCCACTCACCTTCAATCTTGACTGTGTCAATACATGTAAAAAAAAAATATATATATATTTCCATGTATTTTATCTTGCTTCTACATGCATCATTTATACTTTGGTTATGATTTTAAAAAAACAAACATTTCCAAAATGTATGTCACAAACAGAATGTCCCTGAAGAGCACAAGACTATAGCCTAAACGGTGTACCCTGCAATGTCAGTAGATGACTCCACTGTCAGTATATAAACCATCAATACGAAGAAAAAAATCATCTCAAGCAAGCTTTATTAGACACCAATGACATAAAAGTGTTTGAATTCCAATCCTGGAAACAATAAGCCAAGACTCTAACACATTTTAAAGTGCAATTCTGTGTTGACGATTTGTAATTTCACACAATTTCATCCAGTAGCAATCCACAAGAGACGAGAAATGACATCATCCGAAGAATTAATTGCCAGAATTTTCTACAAATATTCAGAAACGAAAGATTATCATTTTGTTTCCCAGTTTCACTAATTAGAATGTTCGTCTGAGATTTCAAGATTTCACAATGGTGTTTTGCACCGATGTGAGAGTGAATGTAAGCCACTACGACGATCCACCATTCATTATTGCAGCTCTATTGATTTTGTCATCAACGTCTCTGATGACAACAAACGCACAAGCCTATTCAACATGACTGGCGGCAGCATTGTTGTTCTGTAGAAGTCTATTGTAATAAAGTCCGACAAAGTTCTTTAGCCTAATTAAAGAAAAAATGGGTCAGACGCAGTGCCTGTAACAATTAACGTGCCAGTTAACGAGTTTACTATGATTTGCAGGAAGTCTGAGTCTGGGATCAAGATTAAAATAAGCATGTGCTTGATATCTGTTGGTAGATTTATCTTAAATATACCTTATTTTATTAATTTGTGTTGTAATTATATTGTTTTGTATCGTAGAATTTTTTGTTGTGTTGTATTGCATGTATTATATTGTATTGTTTAGAGGACATTGGGGAAGATTAGATATGTTTTCTCCTTAAATATAGACAAAATCGTTATGATACAAGGTGTGTTAGAAAAATATATTTTTATTGCTGGGTTGTATATATTGTATTGTTTACATTTTTGTATTGTATTGTATTGTATTGTATATATTGTACTGTTTGCATTGTTGTACTGTATTATTTGAATTGTTATATTATATTGTTGGGTTTTATATATTCTACTGTTTGTATTGTTGCATTGTATTGTTTCAATTATTTTATTGTATTGTGAAGTTTTATATATTGTATTGTTTGCATTGTTGTATTGTATAGTTGGGTTGTATATATTTTACTGTTTGCAGTTTTGTATTGTATTGTTTTTGTTTTGTTATTGTATTGTATTGTTATATTTTATAGTTTGGTTGTATATATTGCATGGTTTGCATCGTTGTATTGAATTGTTGGCATTGTTGTAGTATTTTGTATTGTTTAAATTGTTATATTTTTATTGCTGGGTTGTATAATATATTGTATTGTTTACATTTTGTATTGTATTGTATTGTATATATTGTACTGTTTGCATTGTTGTATTGTATTGTGTGTATATTGTATTGTTTGCATTGTTGTATTGTATTGTTAGGTTGTACATATTGTACTGTTTGCACTTATTGTATTGTTGGGTTGTATATATTGTATTGTTTGCATTGTTGTATTGTATTGTATATATTGTATTGTTTGCATTGCTGTATTGAGTTGTTGGATTGTATATCATGTAAGAGGGAGGATCAGAAAGTTTGTAGACTTTTGCCATAACTTTTTTATTTATCATTCATTGTATTCTAATAATTGTCAGGGAGCATTTGCCGCTATATATTTGCAGTAATTTTGTAAAAAGGTGATAATTTTTCATCATTAGTTGATATTCTATAGTAACTATGGAAACGTCGATTTATGTAGTCGGGGCTGTTTTTGCTTTTTTCCTACCGCTACTATTCCAACAAGCGTAGCGTTACCAAAACGCTTTTTATTTTTAAATAAAAATATCCAAGTGTGCTGTATTGTATGCTTGTTTACATCCTTTAAAAAAATGGCACCAATTATACGCATCTCAAAATGACGTCAATATTATGATGTTACAGTATGCCATTTTGTTTGAAACAAAATGACGTCGGGGCACTTGAAAATGGATTAGCACGCGAAATACTGCAGTTCCGTAAAGTTCTGCTTAATGTTAGGTAATACACCTGCTCGGTGAATCTAGTGTTTATATGTCACAAAATTAATGTTTTTGAGATGGCCGGGAACCAGTCATTATAAAAGAGCAAATAGGAAGTCGATCTGAAGACAAATTGGAATCAAAGCATTCTTTTACAGAATTTTGTGTCCAGTATACCATTTTCTGATTTTGTTAACATGTTCACTGAATGGTGGAGAGTATTTTGAGAAGTAACTCAGTAATTTTGATACAAAAGTACCTGTTTAAAATATTGACGTTGTTTTAAGTTGAATACAACGTCATCATTTTGCCCCGACATATCTAACTGCTATGCTTTGAAAAGTGCCTTATTTTCTTAATAGTTGACATATCAAGCTAAAATTTTCAAAATATGTCCCATATTATATTAATCTCAAATACAATAACACGACTGGCATTGTATAATTGATATAAATAAGTTATGGCAAAAGTCTACAAACTTTCTGATTCCCCCTCGTATATATTGTTCTGTTTGCATTATTGTATTGTATTGTATATATTGTATAGTTGGGTTGTATGTATTGTTACAATAGCTACATTGCAGTGTTTTGTTACATTGTAGTGAAGTGCTACATTGTAGAGTTGTATTTAGTATTATATAAATATCACATTCCTGTAAGGGGTGTTATTGGAAATTGTTGACCTGAGAATAATGATTTTGACCGAGGCAACACGGAGGTCAATATTATTTTTTTAAGGTTGACTATTTTCAATAACGTCCTCACAGGAATTTGATATTTATTTTATTATACTGAAAAATAACACAATAACATGCATATGTTGATTTGTGTCTATTATTTGGGGCCTTTGTTTCAGCCAAATGTTGTTGTTTTTGTACTTTGTATTTTGTAAACACAATGTATTAGTTGTGCAGTCTTTTTTTACTGATTAATAAAAAACTTCTTTTTTGTCAAATTAAACTGAATAAAATGCCATTTGAAATAGATATTTGGCAAAAAAAATGATTTTGGTTAGTGACTTTTAATGTAAAATTGTGATGGTTTTTTTTCTTCAAAAATTTATGTTCAAACAATTTAATATTTATCTTATGTCACAATAACTCACGTTTATCAGAAGTTATTGCAAAATAGCTAAATGTTTGCTTTTTTTGGCAACGCTGAATGTGCATTTATTTTCCCCATTTAAAACCATGTTTTGCTGTTATATTTGTTTTACTCGACAGATTTTTAAAAGTAAAATCTTTTTATTGACTTCTTAAATAGACTATTCTCGTCTGACAGACAAAATGGCATTGGTCTTGGCAAATCAATATTAAAACATAAAGAGCGTTTCGTGATAAAGACTTTCCGAATTTCAATAGCAACAACTTTTTGTTTAAACTGTTTGCGCATCAAAAATCGCGCATGTGGTATTATTTTGCTGATCAATATTACAGGGCAATATCAAATTTTTGACTGTTTTGTTTTAAACTTATTTATTTTTTACTTCGATTGTGAAACAAGTCCTTACAACTTAGACAAATCACGCTCGAAGTCTTCCTGAGTAGTACCAGTACAAAGCATATGCGGAAAAAGTGCCTTGCTCAAGGACACCACACATAGCTGTAGCGGAGGATCGAACCCACGACCCTCCGATCATGGGTTCGGTGCTCTACTACTGGACCACGCGCTCCACATATTTTTTGACTGATCAGGTATGGGGAAATTGGCATAGAGACTTTAATCGAGGTATAATAAAGTGTAGGGTAATATTATAGTGACATGTATTGTAGTATAGAGTTACATAGTGGTATAGTGTAGTGTTACATTGTAGTATAGAGTTACATAGTGGTATAGTGTAGTGTTACATTGAAGTATAGAGTAGTGTTACATTGTAGTATAGAGTTACATAGTAGTATAGTGTAGTGTTACATTGTAGTATAGAGTAGTGTTACATTGTAGTATAGAGTTACATAGTAGTATAGTGTAGTGTTACATTGAAGTATAGAGTAGTGTTACATTGTAACATCCATTGTAGTATAGAGTTACATAGTAGTATAGTGTAGTGTTACATTGAAGCATAGAGTAGTGTTACATTGTAGTATAGAGTTACAAGTAGTATAGTGTAGTGTTACATTGTAGTATAGAGTAGTGTTACATTGTAGTATAGAGTTACATAGTAGTATAGTGTAGTGTTACATTGAAGTATAGAGTAGTGTTACATTGTAACATCCATTGTAGTATAGAGTTACATAGTAGTATAGTGTAGTGTTACATTGAAGTATAGAGTAGTGTTACATTGTAACATCCATTGTAGTATAGTGTTACATTGTAACATACATTGTAGTATAGTGTAGAGTTACATAGTAGTATAGTGTAGTGTTACATTGAAGTATAGAGTAGTGTTACATTGTAACATCCATTGTAGTATAGTGTTACATTGTAACATACATTGTAGTATAGTGTTACATTGTAACATACATTGTAGTATAGTGTTACATTGTAACATACATTGTAGTTTAGTGTAGTGTTACATTGTAACATACATTGTAGTATAGTGTTACATTGTAACATACATTGTAGTATAGTGTTACATTGTAACATACATTGTAGTATAGTGTTACATTGTAACATCCATTGTAGTATAGTGTTACATTGTAACATACATTGTAGTATAGTGTAGTGTTACATTGTAACATACATTGTAGTATAGTGTTACATTGTAACATACATTGTAGTATAGTGTTACATTGTAACATACATTGTAGTATAGTGTAGTGTTACATTGTAACATACATTGTAGTATAGTGTTACATTGTAACATACATTGTAGTATAGTGTAGTGTTACATTGTAACATACATTGTAGTATAGTGTTACATTGTAACATACATTAAAGTATAGTGTTACATTATAGTATTGTGTAGTGTTACATTGTAACATACATTGTAATATAGTGTCACATTGTAGTATAGAGTTACACAGTAGTATTATGTAGTGTTACACTATAGTATAGTGTTACACTGTAGTATAGCATAGTGTTACATTGTAACATACATTGTAGTATAGTGTAGTGTTACATTGTTGTTAAGTGAAATGTTACATTGAAGTATAGTGTAGTGTTACATTGAAGTATAGTGTAGTGTTACATTGTAGTTAAGTGTAGTGTTACATTGAAGTATAGTGTAGTGTAACATTGTAGTTAAATGTAGTGTTACATTGAAGTATAGTGTAGTGTTACATTGTAGTGTAGTTTAGTATAGTGAAGTGTTACATTGTAGTATAGTGTAGTTATACATTGAAAAGTAGTGTAGTATAGTGTTATATTGAAGTATAGCACAGTGTTACATTGTAACATACATTGTAGTATAGTGTAGTGTTACATTGTTGTTAAGTGAAATGTTACATTGAAGTATAGTGTAGTGTTACATTATAGTGTAGTTTAGTATAGTGAAGTGTTACATTGTAGTATAGTGTAGTTATACATTGTAGAGTAGTGTAGTATAGTGTTACATTTTAGTATAGTGTTACATCATAGTGTAGTTTTAAGCTGAGTTGAGTTGTGTTTGATATATTGTATTGTTACATTATATTGTGTTGTAATTAATATGATATTACAATGTTATTGGTGAAGACTGTAGAATGAATCTGACCAGTACCAAGTCTGGCCACAAACTTTCTCATTTTAAGACTTGGCTGAAATCAATGACTTCATTGACCAGAACTCAAGGCTAGTAATATTGAGAGAGCACCTGCGACCCCAGCAGCCACAGACAAACATCAACTTAGATGTCATTTAGATAACCATCATTAAGTTATTAAACAGATGGATACAATTACATGGTGAGTGATTTCACAATATTTCAAACTGTGTTATATTGGTAACTCATTGGCTACGTAGCGACAACAATCTAATATTTATAGATCCGTGTATTAAACTGGAACTATTTTACTAGACACTTACTCATTCCTCCAGACAGTAGTAATGAAAGGGACATAATATAACACTAGATGAAATTGGAAGTCTGGAGCATACCCTGTCAATTAAAGCAACGACTCTAGAAAGTTAAGTTTGAGGGGGAAAAAAGAGCTATTTCTATTAATAGTGTTAAATGCCATATTTATCAGATTAAAGAAAATCTTGTGATTTTTATATGCCATATCCATTTTTACTGGTAGTGGAAAACCTCAGAGTAAATCTGAGTAGGAACATTGTGTTTCCACAAATAAGTCATATCCTTTTTCAAATGGCAGAATGGTGTGTGTCTTTCTTTTTTTTTTTTCTTTTTTTTTTTAATAAATTTGTCTCCAACAGTACTATAACAGTTGTGAATGATGGTCAACACAGCTTATCATTATTCCTCAGGGATTCACTGGACAGTTAACCAGTACTGGACACATTTAATCTCTGCAAGTCACCGACTACTTCCCCACATATTCAGAGGTGGGAGATACGACTCTGCAGGTCACTGAATACTTCCCCACATATTCAGAGGTGGGAGATACAACTCTGTAGGTCACTGAATACTTCCCCACATATTCAGAGGTAGGAGATACAACACTGCAGGTCATTGAATACTTCCCAACATATTCAGAGGTAGGAGATACAACACTGCAGGTCACTGAATACTTCCCCACATATTCAGAGGTAGGAGATACAACACTGCAGGTCACTGAATACTTCCCCACATATTCAGAGGTAGGAGATACAACACTGCAGGTAACTGAATACTTCCCCACATATTCAGAGGTAGGAGATACAACACTGCAGATACTGACTACCCCCCCAAAATATTGAGAGGTGGAAAATTCAATGCTGCAGGTCAACGACTACTTCCTCACATATTCAGAGGTGGGAGATACAACTCTGCAGGTCACTGACTACTTTCCCACATATTCAGAGGTAGGAGAAACAAGTATGCAGGTCACTGAAAACTTCCCAACATACTAAGAGGGGGAGATACAACTCTGCTGGTCACCGACTACTTCCCAACATACTAAGAAGGGGGAGATACAACTCTGCTGGTCACTGACTACTTCCCCATATTGAAAGGTGGGAGAAACAACTCTGCAGGTCACTGACAACTTCCCCCACATACTAAGAGGGGGAGAAACAACTCTTCAGGTTACTGACTATTTCCCCAAATATTGAGAAGGAGAGAGAAACAACTCTGCAGCTCACTGATAACTTCCCCACATACTAAGAGGGGGAGAAACAATTCTGCTGGTCACTGACTACTTCCCAATATTGGAAGGTGGGAGAAACAACTCTGCAGGTCACTGACAACTTCCCCACATACTAAGAGGGGGAGAAACAACTCTGCAGGTCACTAACTACTTTCCCACATATTCAGAGGTAGGAAAAAAAAGTTTGCAGGTCACTGACAACTTCCCCACATACTAAGAGGGGGAGATACAACTCTGCTGGTCACTGACTACTTCCCAATATTGGAAGGTGGGAGAAACAACTCTGCAGGTCACTGACAACTTCCCCACATACTAAGAGGGGGAGAAACAACTCTGCAGGTCACTAACTACTTCCCCAACATATTGAGAGGTGGCAGAAACAACTCTGCAGGTCACTCACAACTTCCCTACATACTATGAGGGGGGAGATACAACTCTTCAGGTCACTGACTATTTCCCCAAATATTGAGAAGGAGAGAGAAACAACTCTGCAGCTCACTGATAACTTCCCCACATACTAAGAGGGGGAGAAACAATTCTGCCAGTCACTGACTACTTCCCAATATTGGAAGGTGGGAGAAACAACTCTGCAGGTAACTGACAACTTCCCCACATACTAAAAGGGGGAGAAACAACTCTGCAGGTCACTAACTACTTTCCCACATATTCAGAGGTAGGAAAAAAAAGTTTGCAGGTCACTGACAACTTCCCCACATACTAAGAGGGGGAGATACAACTCTGCTGGTCACTGACTACTTCCCAATATTGGAAGGTGGGAGAAACAACTCTGCAGGTCACTGACAACTTCCCCACATACTAAGAGGGGGAGAAACAACTCTGCAGGTCACTAACTACTTCCCCAACATATTGAGAGGTGGCAGAAACAACTCTGCAGATCACTCACAGCTTCCCCACATACTATGAGGAGGGAAAGACAACTCTTCAGGTCACTGACTACTTCCCCACATATTGAGGTGGGAGAAACAACTTTGCAGGTCACTGATAACTTCCCCACATACTAAGAGAGGGGAGATACAACTCTGCAGTTCACTGACTACTTCTCCAAATATTGAGAGGTGTGAGAAACCACTATGCAGATCACTGACTACTTCCCACATACTAAGAAGGGGGATATACAACTCTGCAGGTCACTGACTACTTCCCCACATACTAAGAGGGTGGAGATACAACTCTGCATGTCACTGACTACTTCTCCACATATTGAGAGGTGGGAGAAACAACACTGCAGGTCACTGACTACTTCCCCCCATATTCAGTGGGGGGAGATACAACTCTGCAGGTCACTTACTTCTTCCCCACATATTGAGAGGTGGGAGAAACAACTCTGCAGGTCACTGACTACTTCCCCACATACTAAGAGGGGGGGGGGGAGATACAACTCTGCAGGTCACTGACTACTTCTCCACATAATGAGAGGTGGGAGAAACAACTCTGCAGGTTACTGACTACTTTCCCACATACTGAGAGGGGGGAGATACAAAACTGTACCCATTATGAAGGCAAGCAGCTTTAAATGAAACTGGTCAGTCATAAAGGAGTATAAAGACCTGTTGCAGACAAGATCTTTTATCTCCTGTAATATCCTCTCAATGTCAAAACAGAAATAAACATTTTGTGGCAGACATAAAAAAAACATTGATAGGAGATTATAATAGCCATGTAAGCTTTTCAGACAGAGAAGCCCCTATAGTTAATGTGTCCTTGGAGATGTGTACTTTTTATGTAATTTAAAAATCCTACTTATATTAAGTTTGCTCAATGTTGTTGTTGTTGTATGGTGTTTTGCATCGCTTTCCACAATTGATCAGTTATATCACAATGGTGTCTACTTGAAACCATCAGGGAATATGGTAATCAGGGTTTACATTGTTTGCAAATAGTTTAAAGGGACTAGATCAATGTCTTAAGACCTATAATTATTTTTAAAATGGACAAAAAGATACTCATTATCATTAAAAAAAGAGAGAATAATTTGGTATGTCAAATACACCAGAAACGTGACACAATCGAAATTTTGAATTGGAGTGGTAAACTTGTAATGAAATCCCCATTCTATAAATAGATAGCAGACAAAATTTAATACTCCTTCATGACCATTACCTTATCATTCAGACTTTTTTTTAAAGATGAAAACAAATTCTACAATATGTAACCAACATAACAGCTCTACTTAAAATGAACATGAAAGCATGTGACTCATTTGAAACATCACAAAAGATTTAATTATCTATTTTTAGCCTAATCTGGGTATGTAGGTGAAGTTAGAAGATACCTCCACAGGAACAGTGAATATATTTATAATTATAATTATATAATTATATATATGTATAAAATCATGCTAAATTGGGGGTGGGTGTGGGGGGGGGGGGGGGGGGGGGGGGGATTGCTTTAACCAATTTAAAACTTTTGAAAAATCCCTGATATACTTCCTTTAAGTAATTATATCAATGAATTGAAGATGGATTCCATGTCACCACTTTGATGAGATGAAAGTCATTTTGAGACAGGCACTTAGATCTCCGATGACAGATTATTTAATAAACTACAAAGAAGGTATTAACAGACATTCCATTTGTAGTAAAGTCAGCCAATAGACAAAGCTATAATTGTCTGTGGTAATCAGTCATAAAAGTGCAAGTGCGTAAACTGCCGCGTATGTCTTCTAAGGCTGTAACAGTTTATGTTTCTGTAGTATGTGGCAGCAATGACAAAGACAATTTAGCAACCTCATATAGTTAAACAATTTTGTGGTAATTCTGAGTGTCACATGTAAAGGCCAGTATAAAATGGTAATGGGGGTGGGGGGTTATGAAAATCAAAAAGGGATGGGGCGGCAAGAAAATTAGGGGGTGGGCAGGGATGATAATCAAGTATTTAATTTATTATGGCCATATCTTCATACAAAGTTGATCAATCCTGTTATGTTTTAGAGATTGATCAAATACAGTATATATCTATATATAGTAAACAGTATCACATTTTGGTATTGTACACAATACGGTGTGACAAACCCACATCCCATTTTGGTATTGTACACAATACAGTGTGACAAACCCATTTCTCATTGTGGTATTGTACACAATACAGGGTGACAAACCCACATCATTGTACATAATACAGGGTGACAAACCCACATCGTTGTTCACAATATAGAGTGACAAACCTACATCATTGTACACAATACAGGGTGACAAAACCACATCATTGTACACAATACAGGGTGACAAACCCACATCATTGTACACAATACAGGGTGACAAACCCACATCATTGTACACAATACAGGGTGACAAACCCACATCATTGTACACAATACAGGGTGACAAACCCACATAATTGTACACAATACAGGGTGACAAACCCACATCATTGTACACAATACAGGGTGACACACCCACATCATTGTACACAATACAGGGTGACACAACCACATCATTGTTCACAATACAGGGTGACAAACCCACATCATTGTACACAATACAGGGTGACACACCCACATCATTGTACACAATACAGGGTGACACAACCACATCATTGTTCACAATACAGGGTGACAAACCCACATCATTGTACACAATACAGGGTGACAAACACACATCATTGTTCACAATAAAGGGTGACAAACCCACATCATTGTACACAATACAGGGTGACACACCCACATCATTGTACACGATACAGGGTGACAAACACACATCATTGTTCACAATAAAGGGTGACAAACCCACATCATTGTACACAATACAGGGTGACACACCCACATCATTGTACACGATACAGGGTGACACACCCACATCATTGTACACAATACAGGGTGACAAACCCACATCATTGTACATAATACAGGGTGACAAACCCACATCGTTGTTCACAATATAGAGTGACAAACCTACATCATTGTACACAATACAGGGTGACAAAACCACATCATTGTACACAATACAGGGTGACAAACCCACATCATTGTACACAATACAGGGTGACAAACCCACATCATTGTACACAATACAGGGTGACAAACCCACATCGTTGTACACAATACAGGGTGACAAACCCACATAATTGTACACAATACAGGGTGACAAACCCACATCATTGTACACAATACAGGGTGACACACCCACATCATTGTACACAATACAGGGTGACACAACCACATCATTGTTCACAATACTGGGTGACAAACCCACATCATTGTACACAATACAGGGTGACACACCCACATCATTGTACACAATACAGGGTGACACAACCACATCATTGTTCACAATACAGGGTGACAAACCCACATCATTGTACACAATACAGGGTGACAAACACACATCATTGTTCACAATAAAGGGTGACAAACCCACATCATTGTACACAATACAGGGTGACACACCCACATCATTGTACACGATACAGGGTGACACACCCACATCATTGTACACAATACAGGGTGACACACCAACATCATTGTACACCATACAGGGTGATACACCCACATCATTGTACACAATACAGGGTGACACACCCACATCATTGTACACAATACAGGGTGACACACCCACATCATTGTACACAATACAGGGTGACACACCCACATCATTGTACACAATACAGGGTGACAAACCCACATCATTGTACACAATACAGGTTGACACACCCACATCATTGTACACAATACAGGGTGACACACCCTCATCGTTGTACACAATACAGGGTGACAAACCCACATCGTTGTACACAATACAGGGTGACACACCCACATCGTTGTACACAATACAGGGTGACACACCCACATCGTTGTACACAATACAGGGTGACACACCCACATCGTTGTACACAATACAGGGTGACAAACCCACATCGCTGTACACAATACAGGGTGACTCATCCACATCATTGTACACAATACAGGTTGACACATCCACATCATTGTACACAATACAGGGTGACAAACCCACATCATTGTACACAATACAGGGTGACAAACCCACATCATTGTACACAATACAGGGTGACAAACACACATCATTGTACACAATACAGGGTGACACACCCACATCATTGTACAAAATACAGGGTGACACACCTACATCATTGTTCACAATACAGGGTGACACAACCACATCATTGTACACAATACAGGGTGACACACCCACATCATTGTACACAATACAGGGTGGCAAACCCACATCCCATTGTGGTATTGTACACAATACAGGGTGACAAACCCACATCATTGTACACAATACAGGGTGACAAACTCACGTCCCATTTTGGTATTGTACACAATACAGGGTGACAAACCAACATCATTGTACACAATACAGGGTGACAAACCCACATCTTTGTACACGATACAGGGTGACAAACCCACATCATTGTACACAATACAGGGTGACACAACCACATCATTGTACACAATACAGGATGACACACCCACATCATTGAACACAATACAGGGTGACACATCCACATCATTGTACACAATACAGGGTGACAAACCCACATCATTGTACACAATACAGGGTGACAAACCCACGTCCCATTTAGGTATTGTACACAATACAGGGTGACACACCCACATCATTGTACACAATACAGGGTGACACACCCACATCATTGTACACAATACAGGGTGACACACCCACATCATTGTACACAATACAGGGTGACAAACCCACATCATTGTACACAATACAGGTTGACACACCCACATCATTGTACACAATACAGGGTGACACACCCTCATCGTTGTACACAATACAGGGTGACAAACCCACATCGTTGTACACAATACAGGGTGACACACCCACATCGTTGTACACAATACAGGGTGACACACCCACATCGTTGTACACAATACAGGGTGACAAACCCACATCATTGTACACAATACAGGGTGACTCACCCACATCATTGTACACAATACAGGTTGACACATCCACATCATTGTACACAATACAGGGTGACAAACCCACATCATTGTACACAATACAGGGTGACAAACCCACATCATTGTACACAATACAGGGTGACAAACACACATCATTGTACACAATACAGGGTGACACACCCACATCATTGTACAAAATACAGGGTGACACACCTACATCATTGTTCACAATACAGGGTGACACAACCACATCATTATACACAATACAGGGTGACACACCCACATCATTGTACACAATACAGGGTGGCAAACCCACATCCCATTGTGGTATTGTACACAATACAGGGTGACAAACCCACATCATTGTACACAATACAGGGTGACAAACTCACGTCCCATTTTGGTATTGTACACAATACAGGGTGACAAACCAACATCATTGTACACAATACAGGGTGACAAACCCACATCTTTGTACACGATACAGGGTGACAAACCCACATCATTGTACACAATACAGGGTGACACAACCACATCATTGTACACAATACAGGATGACACACCCACATCATTGAACACAATACAGGGTGACACATCCACATCATTGTACACAATACAGGGTGACAAACCCACATCATTGTACACAATACAGGGTGACAAACCCACGTCCCATTTAGGTATTATACACAATACAGGGTGACAAACCAACATCATTGTACACAATACAGGGTGACAAACCCACATCTTTGTACACGATACAGGGTGACACACCCACATCATTGTACACAATACAGGGTGACACACCCACATCATTGTACACAATACAGGGTGACAAACCCACATCACTGTACACACTACAGGGTGACACACCCCCATCACTGTACACAATACAGGGTGACAAACCCACATCATTGTACACAATACAGGATGACATACCCACATCATTGAACACAATACAGGGTGACACATCCACATCATTGTACACAATACAGGGTGACACACCCACATCATTGTACACAATACATGGTGACACACCCACATCATTGTAAACAATACAGGGTGACACACCCACATCATCATACACAATACAGGGTGACACACCCACATCATTGTACACAATACAGGATGACACACCCACATCATTGTACACAATACAGGGTGACACACCCACATCATTGTACACAATACAGGGTGTCAATTCCACATCATTGTACACAATACAGGGTGACACACCCACATCATTGTACACAATACAGGGTGACACACACACATCATTGTACACAATACAGGGTGACAAACCCACACCATTGTACACAATACAGGGTGTCAATTCCACATCATTGTACACAATACAGGGTGTCAATTCCACATCATTGTACACAATACAGGGTGACAATTCCACATCATTGTACACAATACAGGGTGACAATTCCACATCATTGTACACAATACAGGGTGACAAACCCACATCATTGTACACAATACAGGGTGACAAACCCACATCATTGTACACAATACAGGGTGTCAATTCCACATCATTGTACACAATACAGGGTGACACACACACATCATTGTACACAATACAGTGTGACACACACACATCATTGTACACAATACAGGGTGACAAACCCACATCATTGTACACAATACAGGGTGTCAATTCCACATCATTGTACACAATACAGGGTGACACACCCACATCATTGTACACAATACAGGGTGACAATTCCACATCATTGTACACAATACAGGGTGACACACCCACATCATTGTACACAATACAGGGTGACACACACACATCATTGTTCACTATACAGGGTGACAAACCGACATCATTGTTCACAATACAGGGTGACAAACCCACATCATTGTACACAATACAGGGTGACACACCCCCATCATTGTACACAATACAGGATGACACACCCACATCATTGTACACAATACAGTGTGACAAACCCACATCATTGTACACAATACAGGGTGACAAACCAACATCATTGTTCACAATACAGGGTGACAAACCGACATCATTGTTCACAATACAGGGTGACAAACCCACATCATTGTACACAATACAGGGTGACACACCCCCATCATTGTACACAATACAGGGTGACACACCCACATCATTGTACACAATACAGTGTGACAAACCCACATCATTGTACACAATACAGGGTGACAAACCCACATCATTGTACACAATACAGGGTGACACACACACACACATAATTGTACACAATACAGGGTGATAAACCCACATTATTGTACACAATACAGGGTGACACACCCACATCGTTGTTCACAATACAGGGTGACACACACACACATCATTGTACACAATACAGGGTGACACACACACACATCATTGTACACAATGCAGGATGACACACCCACATCATTGTACACAATACAGGGTGACACACCCACATCATTGTACACAATACAGGGTGACAAACCCACATCATTGTACACAATACAGGGTGACAAACCCACATAATTGTACACAATACAGGGTGACAAACCCACATCATTGTACACAATACAGGGTGACACACCCACATCATTGTACACAATACAGGGTGACACAACCACATCATTGTTCACAATACAGGGTGACAAACCCACATCATTGTACACAATACAGGGTGACACACACACATCATTGTTCACAATACAGGGTGACAAACCCACATCATTGTACACGATACAGCGTGACACACCCACATCATTGTACACGATACAGGGTGACACACCCACATCATTGTACACGATACAGGGTGACACACCAACATCATTGTACACCATACAGGGTGACACACCCACATCATTGTACACAATACAGGGTGACACACCCACATCATTGTACACAATACAGGGTGACACACCCACATCATTGTACACAATACAGGGTGACACACCCACATCATTGTACACAATACAGGTTGACACACCCACATCGTTGTACACAATACAGGGTGACACACCCTCATCGTTGTACACAATACAGGGTGACAAACCCACATCGTTGTACACAATACAGGGTGACACACCCACATCATTGTTCACAATACAGGGTGACAAACCCACATCATTGTACACAATACAGGGTGACAAACCCACATCATTGTACACAATACAGTGTGACAAACCTACATCGTTGTACACAATACAGGGTGACAAACCCACATCATTGTACACAATACAGGGTGACACACACACACACATCATTGTACACAATACAGGGTGACAAACCCACATTATTGTACACAATACAGGGTGTCAATTCCACATCATTGTACACAATACAGGGTGACAAACCCACATCATTGTACACAATACAGGGTGACACACACACACACATCATTGTACACAATACAGGGTGACAAACCCACATTATTGTACACAATACAGGGTGACACACCCACATCATTGTTCACAATACAGGGTGACACACACACACATCATTGTACACAATACAGGGTGACACACACACACATCATTGTACACAATGCAGGGTGACACACCCACATCATTGTACACAATACAGGGTGACAAACTGGAGGGTATGTGGATGATACAATAAGTTTCCATCTCAATTGAAATATTTGACCAGTAAAAGTAAGCACTATATCTGTGGACTACTGATAATGCCGGAGGGTTCGCTCATTTTGTAGGAGTATTATAAATATCGGTTTTAATATTTTGTTTCATTGGATTTCTTCACGAATCGTTTTAACTGTTTTCTTTTACATTTGAAGCAAACCTACAAATGCATTTTATCAATATCATAAAATGATCATCTTTCAGAGACTGGGAAACCCATGGGCCATAGTCCTATGAAATCTCCTTCATGTCATCATTCTGACTCTTTCTAAGATGGAACAATTTCAAATATTTGCAACCTGTGAACCTGTATAATGGATCAAAATGAAATCATATGACTCATTTAATATGTCACCAAATATGTTGCAATTTTAAGAGGAAAATCTATTTATGTCTAACTTAGGTGCAAAGCCCAAGTTAGAAAATCCCTTTTCAATAAATATTATATTATTCTGGTATGTGTAAATAGATATTCTTTAGGCTATACTGGGTCAGTGAATATATGTAAGCATAATATATTGGGAAAAAATGTTAAAACCAATTTTAAAATTTCGAAAACCCTCTATAATTATATTCACTTTAAAAGTAATAACCTCACTAGCTGCTTACTTTATCAATAATTTGTGCCATAAGGAAACTTAAAATGTGTTTTTATAAATTATATAAAAGATTAAGACGAAAAAGAGGTCACAACTCCTGTAAAATTTGACTCGACATTGAAAAAATATCCAACTTGACCAGTATTTATGCAGCTGCACACCAAATATTATTTAAACTTACATATCAATCCTTCTCAAATGGCAATGTGAGAGACATGACTGTGTTTCTCCTCAAACAGTAACTAGTGTCATTTAAAAAGAGAACTCAATAAGATTATAATGAACTCCTCAGAGAAAAGAGACGCTGTAATTAGAGAACATGTCAAGACAAAATGGGCTAGGCAGGAAACAGATAAAAAAAACTCCAGCAGACAAAATCAATACTTGTAAGAAAGACTATGTCGGACCCATCGTAATATCTATATTGTAATTTAATACTGCATCTGTATTGTAATTTAGTACTGCATCTGTATTGCAATTTAGTACTGCATCTGTATTGTAATTTTGTCAAGCATCTGTATTGTAATTTTGTACTGCATCTGTATTGCAATTTAGTACTGCATCTATATTGTAAATTTGTACTGCATCTGTATTGCAATTAAGTACTGCATCTGTATTGTAACTTGTACAGCATCTGTATTGTAATTTAGTACTGCATCTGTATTGTAATTTAGTACTACATCTATATTGTAATTTAGTACTGCATCTATTGTGTAATTGAGTACTGCATCTTTATTGTAATTTAATATCGCATCTATATTGTTATTAAGTACTGCATTCATACTGTAATTAAGTACTGCATTCATACTGTAATTAAGTACAGCATCTATATTACTTTTTAGTTTTTTACCTATATTGTAATTTAGTAGTGCATCTGTACTGTAAATTAGTACTGCATCTGTACTGTAAATTAGTACTGCATCTATACTGTAATTTAGTAATGCATCTATACTGTAATTTAGTTTCGCACCTATAATTTATTTTAATTCTGCATCTAAACTGTCATTTAGTACTGCATATATCTTGTAATTTAGTACTGCATCTATACTGTAATTTAGTTCTGCATCTATACTGTAATTTAGTTCTGCATCTGTCTGTAATTATAGTTTGTTTCTGCCTTTAATGATATTCATGGTTGATTATGAAATAATAAATTCTATCTACTGATACTGCAAAATGAAGATTTCACAAAAAAACAGTCCCCAAATTATCAGTTCTAAATTATAATTTGAAAATTGAAAGTTAGGGGGTGGGTGGGGATGATAATCAAGCAATTAATCTATCATGGCCTTTACACTTCTACAAGAAAAGTGGTGAGCCGATGGCCGACAGACAATTTACCATGACATGAGCTGACCGGAAGAGCTAAAAATCAAGAGGTAAATTTGAAAGAACTTACAGAATGACAAACTGGTTCTGGTGTTCAAGATCCAAGGATATTGCTGCCCCGTTGAGATCAATGTGACCTTGTGATGACCTGTGCTTATGAACATCCTCCTCACATTTGTAATAGTGCAGTTGACACAAGCTCTCCTCCAGAACACACCATACCTTACGCTTTGTGATCAGTCGACCAAGCGCTGAAATAGGCGCAAACATTTCAGAGATGATTGTACGAGTTGTAGGTAGGACCAATGAGTCATAGAATAAAATACTAGCACAGAAATATAAATTTGTTAAAATTAGTAAAAATACTCTTTTTTTTCTCAATAAATGGTGCCAATACAAGATTCAACTGAATCCGTAAAAGAGATTATTTTAAATGTCATGCAAATAGTTGAAATAAATAATCAAAATTAATTAGGCCATAATAAATTAATTGCTAGATAATCATCCCCGCCCGCCCCCTAATTTTCATGCCACCCCGA
The DNA here is from genome assembly GCA_029582155.1 of Panopea generosa. NCBI lineage: Eukaryota > Metazoa > Mollusca > Bivalvia > Adapedonta > Hiatellidae > Panopea > Panopea generosa. Next base: position 26,366,258 of record CM055905.1, read on the forward strand.
CCCTTTTTATTTTCATAAAAAAATATTATTAAAAAAATATCAAAAATTTTAAAAATGAAAATAAAAAATAAATAAAAAAAAAATTCTTCACCCTCCCCGTTGTTAAGAAAAATTTGGATGATAATCTAGCAATTAATTTATTATGGCCTTACCGTCTCATTTTACTAAAACAATTTTCATTATGCTTAATTGATGAAAATAAACCCAAAAGAGTTTACCTTAAAAGCATTATTTAATTTGTTTTATTTCAAATCAATAGATCCGAAATACAATGTCTCTTAGATATGTTTACACAGATGTTAATTATTATAGCGCGGGGTGGTTAGAAGCCATGGACTATTTTAATAGAAATATGCTCATAAAAATTGTCTCTTATTTCACATTTCCTTAAAAAAAATAACAATAAATTTATAACTTTAAAATTGGCTATAAACATATTTTTTCAATAAAACATGCCTATATATACTGACTGACCCTGTATTGCCATAAGAATATCTATTTAAACATGCCAAAATAATATACTGAAAAGGGATTTCCTAACTTGGGTTAACTTTTTAGCAGTCTGATACAATGCAAATTCTGTTATAATGTGGTATTTCCTTGACTCCCATTTTTTCAACAGGGGTTGGGGTAATTTGTCAAGATATAAAACTTAACAAACTGTGTGAATGATCAAATAACGAAAATGACGACCAAACAATATACTGTCACAACGTTTTGATTTGATCATCGCTCATCGTCTACTCACCAATTAGCCTAACCTCATCATGGTTTATAGGATAGTTTTAATGATTGATTTGTGTCAGCATTAATTATTAACAATTTGTAATAATCAGAGAGATGCAATAAATGCTGACACACCCCAAACTTGGAAGCTGTTTGCAAACTTTATAATTAGTGAGTTTTTATGGACCTTTTTTCTTTAAATTTTTACAATCGGGTTAAACGGTTTACATATATCGTAGTTTCATTTTGTGGACCACCGAGATCTGCATTATAACGGGACCCGAGTGTATATGATGTTAGCATCTTTAATGCAACATGAATTATGTACTTTATTAGCCAACCATTATAATGTTCAGGCAGGCAAGATTTTGCAGATTATCAATTCAGCAATCAGTTATCATATTTATGTTAAACTGGCGATTACTATATCCATTTGCTATATTGAAATCCTGTTGTTGTTTTTTGAATTTTAAAACATTGAAGTATTCTTATATAGTTCTAGAATATTCCACTGAGAATTTTTTTTTTAAATAGAACTTAAAATGAGTAGTTTTTAGTGACCATGACATGGACTTGAAGTCATTCAGTTGTTGTTGTAGTTGCTGTATGGTGTTTAGCGTCGCTTTCAACAATTTTTCAGTCACTCAGATTGCCTGAAATCATACAGGTTTTCTATTTTCTAAATCATGAACCCCTTAACCCCCTTTGGCTTCATTTTTATTGCATTTTTCGTTTTTGAACATTTTTTTTCACATTCAACTCCGAGTTATATGTCTTGGCATATAGGAGTATGCTTAGAAAAGACTTACTCAGATATAAGTTTCATCTAATATTTCATTTAAATTTCAAAGAGTATAGATCATTATATCAGCTGTTCTAGAAGATACAGAGTTGATGGGAGGGGTGCACCTAAAAAATGTTTAGTTAAATTGCTTAAAAATCAAGTGTAAAAAACTGGCATATCCAGTGTTGTTATAATTTGAAGAATTCTCAATTAAAACATGTTTGTTATTTAGTCTTCAGCTCGGAATAAAATGTGCATGTGACAATCAAAAGAATATCAGAAATGGTTTAAGTTTGCCATTTAAAAATTTACGTTTTATTTAACTGCACTCAGAAGGGCGGGGATAGACACGACGCAAATGGAGCGCAATTATGGGGTAATTAATGGTTATGGTCTGTACAACAGCAAATCAAATATACACAAATAAGTAATATACATACCATTGTTACCGGATTTGTACTGAAGTGTGCCTGATAGACTGTGCCAACCTGCCATCACTTATTTGGTATGCTGAGATCAGTGTGGATATTCACTAGACCAGTCCATCTCTACTATTTACTTTAATTATCACTCTTTTTTTTTCCAAGTACCAGTCAAACTGACACTACTAGTAGTTTACAGGGTTGAGTTTAACTGAATCATCACATATCTGTAAAAGTAAGTATCCTGGTAGTGAATAAAGCATTAATCCAGCACAGTTGTATTCTCTAAGTTTCTAAGTTTTCACTAAGTTTTGACCTCATAAATATCAATGAGACTGCTTGCAACAACAGTAGGCAAGGTTTAAAAATAAAACCAGTTTACCAGCAGTACAAGACAAGGTTTAAAATAACACTTGACCAGTCCATCTGTTCATACAAGCTAATCACACAACTGTAGCCACAAACTAGACAGAACTTTATACTAAACCAGTCCTGTCACCCAACACAGGCACACCAGAGTCTTGTTTAGTCTTGTCTAGTTCTCTATATCATGATCAATTCAAACAGGTAAACATTAAACCAGACTATCGTAAGATCAACCTTTAAATCCATTTAATTCAGCACTCTTTTCTTAACTCACCACATTCAAGAGAACCAGTCTAGCTATAACTCCAGGTCATTGAGAAGTCTGAGATGCATCTTGATTACACAGAACTGCAAATTAATCCGGTGAAAACAATCCGTTTGGTGACAATCATTATAAAATGATATTATGTTCTTTAATTTATTAAATACATCTATCTATAAGTAATCAATTTAAACAGTTGGTTTCAAATTAACCCCGATATTTTAACCTTTATCATAATTTCCAACAGAGAACAACAATGTACAGCCCGAGGCATTATAACTTTTACATTAGAAATTGGTGATAGTTATCAACAAATAGTTTAGTCAATTATTGTATAGTATATTTCATCAAGCATCCTAAATAATTTATATTTATACGATATTATATCACATAATCTACAGTGCCGGAGTGTAATAAACCCATGACATATTTCTGATATTTAAACCTAGTGCAATATCACTTTTGATTCAATGTTCGGTGTTTTCGGTACAAGTACTGGTATAACTCGGCTCCTGAACGTAAAATGCCGAACTTATATATATAATGAATGGTAAAATGATTATTTTGAGACATTACGTCTTACAATCAATGATGGAAACAAATGTGCCAGACTTTTCCCATTCCTTAGGGCATGAAACATTGAATAAATTGTAAATATATATATATAGTTATAAAACCCTTTACTCCATAGATACGCGTTTTCCTGCACCAATCACAGTAGACCTTTGAAAACAGTGCAGGAAGAGTTTAGATTGCTCGTAACGAGCAATCTGAACACTTCCTGCACTGTTTTCCACTCTGTCAGAAACATAATTAAACCAATAATTCAAAAACCTTCTATATAAAGTGTCCAAAGGCGTCTATATTAGAGGTGTCCAAAGGCGTCTATATTAGAGGTGTCCAAAGGCGTCTATATAAGAGGTGTCCAAAGGCATCTATATGAAGTAAAGGGTTAATAAAAACAATCTTATACTTGTGCCAATTTATCATTTAATTTGATTAACTCGTTAGCAAAAATTATATAATGCTAATAGCAAAGCCTTGCATAATATATTTTGCCAACTTGTTTGATAAATTCAATAATGGATGAGCATTCATGTAAGATCCTCTATATATTACACGAGACTGGGCCAAGTTAGCTCAATCATTGGCGACTCTGACTATCAATCCAGGGGTTGCGAGTTTGAATCCCTGCTCGGCCACAATCTCTGAGAGATTCAAGTGGGAAGTTATAAGTTACTTGCGGAGATTGGTGAGCTCGAATACTAGTATAAATCCCCATCTAAAAATAGACAGCATTGAGCTACTGTTTAATGACCTTTGCATCATCAGTCTATTTTTTATACAGTGTGTAAACCTGTATATAAACGGATCAAATTGAAATCAAAATCAAATCACACGACTCATTTAATACGTCACAAAATATGTTGCATTTTAAGCAGGAATTCTAATATAGTCTATTCCAGCTGTGGTAGCCCAAGTTAAGATCTCCCTTTTTCAATATATTACCATTTTGGCGTTTTCGATACATATCCTTTTGGCAATACAGGGTCAATGAATAAATTATGTAGGCATGCTAAATTGGAAAAAAAAATGGTTTAAGCCAATTTTAAAATTTTAAAATTCCTGATGTATTCTGTTTAAATATATAAAGTCTATATCTAATTTCTATAATTAACAATAATAATTATCAATAAGTAATCAATAAATAATCAATAATAATATATATTGTTGGTGCATAGCACAATGAAAATATATTATGATTTTATTTCATCCTTAATAAATTCGTGATTCTTTTTAAAGGTACACACAGCAATTTTGATTAATTCCCCAAACCCCCCTTTAAACATTTTCTTTCCATTTTTTTATCAGTAAAAAGAAACCTGCAATCTTTCTAATCAATCAAGGTTTTTTTACCTCATTACACAGAGGCTGATATATGGCTACTTCCTAATTAAGAAATCATATTTTTTTCCCTTAAATGAGGCAAAAAATTGCTTCTTACATAAAAAAAATGGATATAAAATATTATAGTATTATATGATAATTAATGGTTAGAACATGATCTTAACAGACTGTTACACTTTATTTTCCAGCTTGCCAAACCTTTCAAAAAATCCTAATTTCCCCTCAGTTACTGTTCTTTCCCTTATCTCGAAGGCTTCGGTCTCTTCCAAATCATTAACAGGAAAAGCCCTGCTGTCAAACTTTAAGGTAAATGTAATGTGTACTTGATGAAAGATTGGTTTTTTAACAAAAACGTTGTTTTTTTCTTGGACATTTTTTTTTTGAATGTGGACTAATGCCATTTTTAACACATTTAAGGTTAAATATGGTATATCCAGTGTTACTGGTGGTACCACGATCCTTCCCCAAGTAACTGGCAAACTTTCTCACATAATAATTTTGGAGAGAGCGCAACTTTAACCTACGACCTTAACGATGAGAGGTAAGTGATCTTGAGATGGCGTCTTAGAACACTCAGCCACGGAATACCCCTATTTCTTGGACCTAAATAACCCCTCCCCTCTTTTGAAAAATGCTTAGTCCCCCAGGGGCGTTAATTTGAGGGAATTGAAACACTCCAATATGTGTGCAAACCCTTGGATATTTCACATGTTCATATTTTATTTTCTTCTGTTTTTATAGAAATAATAGAATAAAAATTTTTAAGGAAATGTCAATTTACATTTTCTAAGAATTCTTAATCTATTTTTCAAAATTTAGCACGACACCACTACGAAGGTAATATAGAGTGTAATTCATAAATAAACTAATAATGGTACGCGATACGGCATTGTAACTTTGCAATAACGTTTTAACAGATATTTCCAATAATTTTACTGCTACTTGGTATGTTCACCAATTTTATTGTAGTGATATGTTGGACCATAGCTATAACCTTAGTGTCCAGCCTTAAAACTGCTTAGCCAACTTTGCATTCTCATTATTTCAATATGACGCTGTTTGGTAAAACATGCATCCACTTACAAAAAAATTATATCACCTATAGTGTCAATAATTGGTGCATATGTGTGCAATTTTTGAAGTTTCTAACATTATTTAATGTGATGCAATGATGCCAAATTTAAAAAATCACTGACTGTTACAGTGTACTCGAACTGGTGGTGGTCGGCAAAGCTATGGCTCACAGAACTGTGATACAATATTGTGTATATTGGGGACAGACTACTGGTGAAACGGAAATGTCAGACAGTCTTATCTATAAGTGGTACACACGTTTTTTTACCGGGTGGATAGCAGAAAGTTGCAGCACTAAAGGAAGACCAGAGAAAATCGATGGCACAATAATCCAGCGAGTGTCTCACGTCATCAAACTTCTAAATAAATGGCAGATATTTTTTGACATAAGTAATCAACTACACAAAGAGCATTCTTTCTGAAAATTATCAATGTGTACGATTGTGTGAGGTGGGTATCTTGATTGTTCATGGAGGAACAAATGGAGCGAGCAAGCAATTTGAATAGAACATATGTGTTATTATAGAATACGATGTTGCACAACCTGGGAACAACCTTTAGGTTTAAGGGTCGTCTTTGCCCAGTATAAACCTTTAATAGCTATTTTGGGACAACCCTCATAGTTTTATTAACAAATGTAAATAATTTTGTAAAACGGGAGTTTAAAAAGTAATGCTTGGTGATTGATTTTTTTCATTTGGTATAGCTTTGTAAAGCTCAGAGTGCAGATAAGTTAATTGTGAAGAAAGCTCAAAGCTTATAATTATTACAATTCCTGGGTACCAGTACCGAGTGTTGATTTTTGAAAGGCATCAGGTTGAGCTTTGGATCGAACCCGTAGTTATAATCAGGCATAAATAGCCAACACTCTACCCACTACATTATTATTCTTCTTAACAGATAGATCTGATATGTGACCTCGTGTAAAATTCAAGTTCAATGTTGCCATGTCCCTTTAAAGGGAATTTATCAGGATTTTTCAAAATTGTAAAATTGGCTGAAACACCTTTTTACTAATATATCATGCCTATATATACTCACTCACCCCATATTGCCAAAAGGATACATATTTGAATATGCCAAAATAATATATTGAAAAGGGATTTCCTAACTTGGGCTACGCATCTAGGTTAGACTAAAATAGATTTCCGGCTTAAAATCGCAACATAGTTTGTGATGTAATGAATATGTCACATGGTTACATTTTGATTTCAGTATGATCTGTTTTACAGGTTTACATGTAGTAAAACTTATTTCATCTTAGAAAGAGACCGAATGTCGATGTGAAGCTATTTAAGTGATGCCTATTTTTAGAATGGGGATTTCGTTTCAAGTTTTGTACTCCAGTTTGAATATCGATTATTTCACGTCTTGTTGGATTTGACATACCAAACCATTTGGATTCTATGACTAAATGATAATAAGATGCTTTTTATCTATTTTAAAAATAATCTTATTTTTCAAGACATTTATAGAGTTTTTCCCCCGATATCCCCTTAATATTTATGTACTATTTTTGCATGTCTTTTTACTATCACTTAAAGTTTTGTATTTTTTCTTGAAGAATGTTTTAATCACCTATGAACAACAAATTGTTTTTTTCCTCCATCACCATAGCAACAGGCAAGTATATAACGGTCTTCTGTCCTCATCATCTGCTCCAAGTAACACCATGTGTCTATGGCAGCCAGTGTCTACATCTGCCTACCTCCTGGCGTGTTGTTCATTGTTTTATCTGAAAAATTAATAACAAAACAAGAAACTGATAAATGATCAATGAGAACAATTTGCAGGTAGATGATAAAAACATTATACAATTGTGGACTTAGTTCAATATTTATGTTTTTCATAGCACATCATATTGTACAGCTCAAAAGTCCATAACTCTTTTATTATATAAACTATAAATAAATTAATTCTGAGCCTTTACTAGCTTTTTCATAAAGGAAATAGGGGTAACAAAAAGTCACCAAGTTAAGATTATATATTTTATGTAATAATAATAGTTAAAATAAAAGAAATGAAAGTTTTCGGCTAACACTTGAAATTCCCACCGTCTATTTTTAGACCTAGAACTATCCTCCTAATACTGAGCACCAAGCAAGGAAACATCTAATACCATTTTTCATGTATTAAGTATGACCAGGCCGGGGATTGAACACACAACATTCTGCATGCAAAGCGGATGCTTTACCAATAGACCACCGCTATGTACATCTGCTATGTAATGTAACATAACCATAACTATTATTCAACAGAGCTCCAGATAAGCACTATTTGGGCGTATGACGTAAACACTGACATTTCTGAATAAAGCATTGAAAAGTTAAATAAGTGGTAAAATAAGTGGTGGTAAAATAAGTGGTAAAATAAGTGGTGGTAAAATAAGTAGTAAAATAAGTGGTGGTAAAATAAGTGGTAAAATAAGTGGTGGTAAAATAAGAGGTAAAATAAGTGGTAAAATCAGTAGTGGTAAAATAAGTGGTGGTAAAGTGGTAAAATAAGTGGTGGTAAAATAAGTTGTGGTAAAATAAGTGGTAAAATAAGTAGTAAAATAAGTGGTGGTAAAATAAGTGGTGGTAAAATAAGTGGTAAAATAAGTAGTAAAATAAGTGGTGGTAAAATAAGAGGTAAAATAAGTGCTAAAACAAGTAGTGGTAAAATAAGTGGTGGTAAAGTGGTAAAATAAGTGGTGGTAAGATAAGAGATAAAATAAGTGGTAAAACAAGTAGTGGTAACATAAGTGGTGGTAAAGTGGTAAAATAAGTGGTGGTAAGATAAGAGGTAAAATAAGTGGTAAAATAAGTGGTAATGATATAAGCGTCGGATACAGACAATTTCAATGTTGATGGATTTATTTTAACTCTTTGCTCCATAAGCATTTTCTTGGACTCTTCCAAACTGAAAGCATTAATTCACCATGTATCAGCAATGGGTGAAATATGTTTATATTAACTGACAGAGTGGAAAACAGTGCAGGAAGTGTTCAGAATGCTTGTTACAAGCAATCTGAACTCTTCCTGCACTGTTCTCAAAGGCCTTCTGTGATTGGTGCGGGAAAATGAGTATCTATGGAGTAAAGGGTTGAATAGCAATTTTAGTAAAGTTTTCATTTTCATCCTTATCATTCTGAAAATAAGCATTGCATATAAATTTAAGGAGTAAAATACTCATCTGAAAATAAAACTTGTCTGGAGCACTGAATCCCATACCTGCCACGCATGAAATCATCAAATCATTAAAACAAACTTCATACCGGTAATATATAACAATCCATACAGAGAATGGTGAAAATTCTAAATAAATCCACCATAACAATCTGTCCAGTGGTATAATTTTACAAAATTTCAATTTTCGACAGTTTAATGTCTCAAGATTTTCTATGTGTTAATCATTCACCAATTTTTCTTCCTTTTGAGGACATCAGCCTTTACCTATTTAATCTTTAACTAAATATATAAGCCTTCCAACAATAATGCATGTGTAAAACCAAGATATCGACATTTTCTTTCATATAAAGTCAATTAATACAGGGCAATAAATATTGTTTTTGTATGGTGTTTAGTGTCGTTTTCAACAATTTTTCAGTTATCCCTTTACTTCATATAGACGCCTAATAAAGAAGGCTTTTGAATTACTGGGTGAATTATGTTTATATTAACTGACAGAGTGGAAAACAGTGCAGGAAATGTTCAGATTGCTCATTACGAGCAATCTGAAATCTACCTGCAGTTTTCAAAGGCCTTCTGTGATTGGTGTGGGAAAACGCGTATCTATGGAGTAAAGGGTTATATCAAGACGGTGTCTTTTTGAGACAGTATTCTTAGCGATGCTGCTATGGAGTATCTTTGCCACAGACACGTGTATAATACCCCATCCAGTCATATTATACTGAAACTTGGCTGACCAGACCTAGAACTATCCTCTATTATGCAGAGTGCCAAAAGAGGAAGTGTTTAAGTACCATTTTTAAGTGTTTGGTATGACCTGGCTAAGGATCCAACCCACGACCTTCTGCACGCGAGGTGGATGTGCTATCCCCAGACCACTGCTGTGGTTGGGCAATAAATGTATTTAGTTGTTGTATATATCCTTCTAACTAACACTCCAATCCTGTATTTGTAAATACTATATGTGACGGTTGTGGACACTATATTATTTAGATAAACATTTGAAAAATTTGACAGTTACTTGTTGAGAACTTGGAATCTTTTTTGGATGTACTCAACATAGTTGCTGCTATGGATTTTACTCATATGTATTTAACTATTTTAGATAACGTTCCATATATCTGAGGAATGATGGGCAATTTTATTTCATAAAATTATCATAGATACCAGAATATTATTTCATGTATAGAATTAAACAAAATAAAACAATTGCAGTATACGCTTCTTTAAAATACATTTTACCATTTTTGTCAGCTATGACATAACATGTTGAAAATTGGATGCTTTTTTATCATTTTGTCAGTATTATGTCTGTTTCCAAAATGTTTGTCAAAATTGTCACGTGTCCCTTTAATAAATATTTTTACATATCTTTAATTTATATTAATTTATTTTTAGCTTGATTGCAAAGAAAGCACAACTAGAGCTTAAATGTAAAACCCTCGAGTCCATTTCCTGGGTAGAATCAGTATAGACAGTGTTTTTTTTGCGTGGCCAGAGGGCTCGGTATTTGGCCATTTTTAGGGCTGAAATTCGGCCCCATTCCCCTTGCACTGAAATGTTCTTTTTTCTGTAATTTAACTGAAAATTCACCGCCTTTTTTTGTGATTACTCTAAGTGGGGAATTTTCTCATTCAAGACACAAAGGAAGCCTGTGACTGGTAAGGCTAAATGTCCCTTCTTTTCAACTTGTTGTACATGTATTAGGAGTTTTTCTGTTTAGCCAGTTACAACGCAGAATGAAACCAAAGCGAAAATTTTCCCTTCAGAGGAAAATCCCCCCCTAGGAGAGCCTTGGCCCCATTCCCCAAAAATGAAGGGGAGCTTCGGACATCAGTCGATTGTCCTTTTTAAGTCTAAATATGCAGGAAAACATGGCAATGACCAGATGCTTTTTCACTACGTCGATGGTTTGATGACACCCCTTCATTTTTGACAATTCTGCCCATTTGTTGAAGTGTATCACTTTATATTGTTATATCTTGATCCATCAGTACCCAGTAGCATCCAAACTTGGCAGAACTCATGAAAATGTTCCATCGTTCTCATATGTACAGAGAAATATGACCATTTTAAGTATTTTCAACAAAAAATAATGCGCAAACAATTTACACAGCTCTACTTTCTTTGGTGCAATAATCTTGCTATAGTCACCAAGGGAAGGTAATTGGTAGATGAGACCTGTAGTGCATTATTGTTTATAGCTTTCACTTAAATGGTTTCAGAAAAGATGGTTTCTTTAAAGTTACAACAACATGAATGGTAAAGAGAATATGAAAATGGAAGAAATTTTACTGTATATCATTACAAAATGGTTACATGTACATGACGCCAACACAAGAAGGTTATGCATGTATGACACCTGGTGCACACAACATTAGGACTGAATTAATGCCGATACTGTGCCCTCCCATTAGATGGTTGATATATTTATGAGAGTTGGTTACATGTTTAATTCATATAATGTCAAACAAATGGCTAAACACGAACCAAAATTAGATGCAATCCTTTGAAATATTGCATGAGAAGACAATAGTCATACCCCTTGCTTGTCATTGTTCATACTCCAGATATCAGACCCAATTACCTCAGTCTGTAGCATGTCTGACTATCAATCCTGAAGTTGTGAGTTTGAATCCCCATTTGGCCACAGTCTCCATGATGATTCATATACGAGTGGAAAAGTTATCAGTTATTCGCAGAGATAGACTGTGTGCTCGAGTACTGGTTAACCTTCCCGGATCAAAGCAAAAACTAGTTAGGTAAACTGATTGTCTGTTAGCCCTTGATGACATAAATGATACTACTAAAAAAAAAGACATACATAAGGGACGTTTGTTGAAGTGAATGCATTACAGAATTTCGGGACAACTTTTGGATATTTTGTTAAAAACACTGGCTAGGGCCGATTAGCTCAGTCATTAGTGCATCTGACTATCAATCCAGGGGTCATGAGTTTGAATCCCCATCCAGCAACAGTCTCAATGATGATTGATATACGACTTTGTGTCTCATTATCATTCATCTCTCATTGCTGGTTCAAGTGGGAAGTTATTGGTTACTTGCGGAGATGGGGTGTGCTCGAGTACTGGTTAACCTTTCAGGATCCCAGGAAACAGTGGTTAGGTTAAATGATCATCTGTTGGCCTTTGATGGCATAAAAATGGTGGTAATTATTCAATCAATCAATCAATCATTTAAAAACACTAGTTTTTTTAAACATATCTTTGACCAATACTGAAGTGTTTGTCAGAATTATGTACAGTTGGTAGAGTGGTATGTACATAACAGGCCTGTTTCACTAACGTTCGTATTAAAGTTTACGAACTTCTTAGCGTTAAGATCAACTTACCAAAAAAAGTAAGGAAATTCATTTAGTGTTTCACTTACATTACTTTACTTTCGCTAGCGATGGAAATATGTTTTGTTTTTTAAAATTTGCAAAAATACTGCGTAAATGAATTGTTCCTAGGTGTCACAATTTGTTTGTATACAAATTAAATTTGATGTTTCGCTAAACACTAAATATACACTTAATCAGAACAAATTTATTGGAAAACAATTTGACTGACGAGCGGACGGACAGACAGAATTCGATATATAGCTATACAGTAAATATAATTATAGACCATTTCACAAATTACTCATTGGAAAACAGTTTGATGAACACACACACACACACACACACACACACACACACACACACACACACACACACATGCATAAATGGACAGACAGGGGCAATGCTAAATGTCCTTTTACCATTCTACAACTGGCAGGGGCAAAAAAATAAATAATCACTAATGAACATAACAAAAAAGAAATTTAACAAACTAAATCAGTGTGGGTATTCTAGTATATTGATTAAAACTTACATGTCACCCAATGTTTTTTCCGTTTTACCAAATTTGTCACATATTTAAAAGTAGCACAATATTATCCATTTTTTCTATGAAAAAAGAGCAAATGCTTCTAGAGTGCAGAGTGAATGAAGATATTTTATCAGTATTTGTGAGGTATTAAACTATAGCGGAGCCAGTCACTTATCTCAGTTTCCATGTCTGTAGGCCGGTAATTATCAAGTTTAGTTATCAGTGACGTAAATTAATAAATCTGTGCGTGGGTTAGTACTGGGTATTGTATGCGAATGTTATCCCTAGATATCCCCCGTATAATGGTCAACAGCACATAAACAAGGAATTTACCAGTCTTTACAGGAGTGGGGAAGGGGGGGGGGGGGGGGGGGGGGGGGGGGTGATAAGTTTTTGAATGATAAAACAACAATTATTCACACACAGATTAAAATCCCTAGCGATTGGGAATTGATGGGGGGGGGGGGGGATTTGTAAGTTGTGTCTCCTATATATGTTTTCATAAAATATTTATATTTATAAGTATTATGATTTATGACAAAATTTTAAACGTCGAACAATATTTGCATTATCTTATGTAAATATCACATCTATAAATTGTTATAAAGGTTACAAATCACTGACCTATTAAAACAACATAACCATTAGAATATTATATATACAAATCACTGACCCATTAAAACAACTGAAACATTAGAATATCATATATACAAATCACTGACCCATTAAACAAATGAAACATTAGAATATCATATATGAATGAATCACTGACCCACTGAACCAACTTAAACATTAGAATATCATATACAAATCACTGACCCACTGAACCAACTTAAACATTAGAAAACCATATACAAATCAATGCTCCATTGAACCAACTTAAACATTAAAAAACCATATACAAATCAATGCTCCATTGAACCAACTTAAACATTAGAATATCATATACAAATCACTGACCCATTAAAAAAACTTAAACATTACAATATCATATATGAATCACTGACCCACTGAACCAACTTAAACATTAGAAAACCATATACAAATCACTGACCCATTAAAAAAACTTAAACATTAGAATATCATATACGAATCACTGACCCACTGAACCAACTTAAACATTAGAATACCGTATACCAATCACTGACCCATTAAAAAAACTTAAACATTAGAATATCATATACAAATCACTGACCCATTAAAAAAACTTAAACATTAGAATATCATATACGAATCACTGACCCACTGAACCAACTTAAACATTAGAATACCGTATACAAATCACTGACCCATTAAAAAAACTTAAACATTAGAATATCATATACAAATCACTGACCCATTAAAAAAACTTAAACATTAGAATATCATATACGAATCACTGACCCACTGAACCAACTTAATCATTAGAATACCGTATACAAATCAATGCTCCATTGAACCAACTTAAACATTAGAATATCATATACAAATCACTGCCCCATTAAAAAAACTTAAACATTACAATATCATATATGAATCACTGACCCACTGAACCAACTTAAACATTAGAAAACCATATACAAATCACTGACCCATTAAAAAAACTTAAACATTAGAATATCATATACGAATCACTGACCCACTGAACCAACTTAATCATTAGAATACCGTATACGAATCATTGACCCACTGAACCAACCTAATCATTAGAATATCATATACGAATCACTGACCCACTGAACCAACCTAATCATTAGAATATCGTATACGGATCACTGACCCACTGAACCAACCTAATCATTAGAATATCATATACGAATCACTGACCCACTGAACCAACTTAATCATTAGAATATCATATACGAATCACTGACTCATTATAACAACTTAATCATTAAAATATCATATACAAATCACTGACTCCTTATAACAACTTAATCATTAAAATATCATATACAAATCACCGACTCATTATAATAACTTAATCATTAAAATATCATATACAAATCACTGACTCGTTGAAACAATGAAATCATCAATGCATCATAATATATCACTAATCCATTCAAATTAAAACTAGCTCCATCAACCATTATACATCATAATACATCACTGGCATATCAAATATAAATCACTGTACCTTAAAACAAGATTATAATAACCATATTAAATTACTGACCCATTAAAAGTCTTACCATGTAAAAAGAGATACATGTAATCCAACCATATCCATTATTTAATTTGTATATAACTATTTGTTTGAATTAGCTAAAAATATACATAGATACAGAATCACATTTATCCAGTTTTCCATTGTTACCTGTGTTACCAGTATATCCAAGTCTATATTTGTACTGTCTGACCACTGCAGTGTAAATCTTTATTGTTCTGATTATTATCTCTGCATAACATTACAACAGAACAGTGTCGTATAGTGCAAATGTCCACACAACTGTTGACAATACACACCGAGTCCCAGACAGCTAATTTAGACAATAAAAATTCCCAGGTTTCATTTTTATCTCATGGTCACTCTAGTGTACAATGTAAGATAATGCACCTAAGATTGTAACATCAGTGTGGTATTCTGTACATTTTACAAGAGTTGTCAGATGACAACAAAGCTCGCCTCTAGGTGTCTAAGTCAAAAAGGGCCATAACTGTGCCAAAATGCAATCCAGAGTTATGGTTCTTGTATGTGTGTGTTACATTGATGATGGTGAACACACATGCAAAGTTTCATTCACATTCAGTGAGTGGTTGCATAGATATCTTAAACTTAAACACAAAAATTTAACCTGGGTGTCTATTGCTAACGGGGTCATGGCAATAGCTCTCCTTGGACTTCTTCCCGGCGAGCTAAAAAGACATGAAAACAAGAGGGCTGCAAATTGGCCCTTAAATCGAAACGTGTGTCAGCTGACTTAATTAACTGGCCATGTCTGTATCAAGTATGACAACTAGCTTTTTTGAAGTGTCACATACTGATCATTTGTGGTGTCGAATTATTATGAAATCTGAGCACCAATATCAATGGAGAAATTTTTTCTTTATGTTGCCATGGCAACCAATGTTTTAGCTGTTTTAGTAGAGGACCATCCAAAGACCATTCCTATGGTGTTTGATTTAAAGCAGATAAGCAGACTCAGAGGGGATGACGTTTGAAGTAATTATTTGCAGACAGATGAAGAGTTCAAAATAGCTTGGTGATCTAAAAATAAAGTTTATCTGGATGTCCTAACATTATTTGATAAAAACTATCCATCATTATTGAACAGATGTTCCAACTTCCTCATCACTACTCATAAACCACTAGCTAACATGCTGCACCAGAGACATAACATTATAAGCAACTTTATATATATATAAATAAGTCACTGGTTGGACTAAGCTGTAAGTTAGGGTCAACGTGAAGTCTGAATTGTGACACTCAGGTCGTGTTGTATATTCCCTATTTGCGAAGAAGTTTACTTAAACTGCTTTCGAGTCCACTTCCTGGGTAGAACCAGTACTGAGTGTTATTTATTGAGAGGCATTGAGTTGTGCTGGGAATCCAACCCGCAACCCTGGGCATGAGCAGCCAACACTCTATCCACTACAGTACATTACCGCTACGCTTATGATGATGTTTACAGCTATTTACATGAGAAATCGCAAGAAAAATTAACATTGAAATACCAGACTTACCTAATAAATGGCCAGAGCAGACAGTTATACACGAGATTATATCAGGCCTAGTTTGTCTGCTTTACTATCATGACGCACTTACAACCGGTAGTGGCTTCAGGATATTTTAAGTAAGTTTATTGAAAGTAAAATCACGACTCCTTCTGTATAAATTTATAAACTCGCCCATAGAAGTGAAGTGCACTGATAATAATTATATCAAACCACATGTAAACATTTAAAGAACCATTCAGATTTGCTATATAACTCCGTCAGGGGACTTTATTATCTCCAACTATAATCCGTCTGGAATATATGATACTCTACTTAAAGTCAGACACTATTTCAATAATGTAATAAATTTTATTCTCGTATTACTAAAAAAAAACAAATTTCAATTTATGCATTGATCTGGCATTAAATTAACTTTACTTTTATACTGTATGCATGTAGGTCACAGTGTTAACCTCAAATGGCCTCAGTGTTTATTTATTTTTTGGCTTCCCTCCATTAATTATGTTGAAACATATTTCTATTAAACAACAAATCTTATCTGTTAACATTACTATAATAATACTACAATAATATCATTATTTACTATAACAAAATTGTTTTTTTTGGCAAATAACTATGTATACCCCTAATTAAGCAATATTTTTCAGTCCAAAAAGGCAGGGGGCCAACTCAGTCAATGATCATTGAATCAGAACAGAAAATGGATATATATATGCACTAGAGTGCTATACCTCACACTGACCTTTCCAAGCAAGTTTCAGCTAATGATTTAATGAAGGCAGAAATATCTGGACAAGTCTTTAATTCTTAAAATGCAAAGGGTTCTGTGCTGCAAAGGGCTGTAACTCAGTCAAAAATTCATTGAACTGGAACGCAAAAGAGATATGCGCAACTAGACCTTACAGCAAGTTGCCAGCAAGTTTCAGCTTAATCTGACACAAATGTAGGAGGAGTTTAACCCAGACAATAATTTGTGACAGAGACAGACAGCCAGACAAACGGACGGACGGACGGATGGATGTCACAGAAACAAAATGTCTCCCTTAAAAACAGTCCTTTTCCAAATTTATTCAAAAGAAACCAATTTTTTACCCCTGACCTCTTGCAAATGAACGGACGGACGGATGGTGGGAAGAACTGACAGGGGTTATAGTTGCACTAAATATCCCCTCGTCCTTCTTTGAATGTCAAGGGCATAAAAATATGCAGATCTAAGTAGCAACTTACTTAATGCTCTTGCAGCAAAATATTTGAGGTGCAAATCTCATCTACAAAACAGAAGAATATTTAAATCTGAGTGGAAATGCAGTAACTTACAAACAATCTTACTCAAAATCAATATCTTTTTAGAACGGGGATTTTGTTTCAAGTTTACCACTCCAATTAAAATATCGAGTCTTTCATGTTTTGGTATATATTTGTAGACATACCAAACCATTCGGATTAAATGAGATGCTTTTTATCCATTTTAAAATTAATTTTATATAGTATAGACATTTAAAGCTTTTTTTTTTTCTGATACACTCCCTTTAAAGTTATTATAACCCTATATGACATAGATTGTGCAACTTTGATAAAGACATAATATTATAATAATCCTACATACCGGTACTGAAATATTGATATTTGTAAACAACACCCTATTTATATAAACCGAATACACTATTTGAAATTATGTCATTCTATTTTTAGATGGAACCTACTGTATTAGAGTTGATAGCACATTCCTATGTTACATACAATACAATAGATTCAATATTATATGTCACCTGTATTGGACGAGTCTAATTATAAATAGAATGACGTAGTTTCACAATAGCATATTTGGTTTACAGTTTCTCAATATCTATCAAACAGTGCATTAGGACAGCTCATTATGCAGACAATGCATTGGTAACTGGATTCTTTGTAGATAAATTGAAAATGAGAAAATGTCTGTTTGAGGGGCATTCCATAAGTTTCTGGATTTTTCTGTCATATGTATACTTAAAAAGTGTTACCAGTAAAGAGACACCTAATTATTTACCCGGGAAACAATTATCAAACACTGTGAATATTGTTAGTATCAAACTCTTCTTTTGGGCCGTGTGTCCCAAATAAACATTTGAAAAATGCATCAGGCATATATATTCGGGGGAAGATGGTATTGTCGAGTGTCCCTTTTGCATAACAGTGAAACTTGACCATGACCTAATTGTTAAATAAAAAACATTCTGATCTAAATCACTTTTTTTAATGGGGTTTAACGCCATTTTCAACACATTCCAGGTTATATATGGCATATATCCAGTTTTATTTGTGAATGAGTAGAACCACTGGTCCCGCAAGTAACTGGCAAACTTTCTGACATAAAGTTTATGGAGCTAGCGGAACTCGAACCTACGACCTTAGTGGTAAGAGGTAAGTGATCTCAAGACGGTGCTTAGGCCACACGACCATAGAGGACCCAATTTAAATGCAGGCAAAATTACTCAAACAATTCCTCATCTGTGTAAAGCACAGTCTTTTTGACTAGTCAGACCTGTATTGGTCGCCTCTAATGCGCTTAATAGAGGTGACTGCTTACACAGACTTGACTGTAATTTATAGAAAGTATGCTTTTACTTATAAATTTTAACTTATATCAGTGGGTCCTCCGTGGCCTAGTGGTCTAAGGCATCGTTCAAGTTCACTTACCTCTCACCTATTAAAGGTCGTAGGTTCGAGTTCTGCATGCTCTAAAAACTTTATGTGAAAGTTTCCAGTTACTTGCAGAAGGACAGCGTTTCTACTGTCTGATTTCGTCTGAGGTCTCCCTCCATATATAACCTGAAATGTGTTGAAAATGGAGTTAAACCCCATTACCCCTTTACTCCATAGATACGCATTTTCCCGCACCAATCACAGAAGGCCTTTGAAAACAGTGCAGGAAGAGTTCAGATTGCTCGCTGGGCGAGGATTCGAACTTTCAACCCTTGGATTGATAGATGCACTACCAACTAAACTAACCAGCCCCTGCTACTACACTGCAGTAATTTACTAGACTTGCTATATTTGAAATAATGAAGATAATTGTGACATTTGTCTTCCTGAAATACCTCAATACATTATCATCTGAAATAAAATAAGTTACACAACATTTTAGTGTATCTATTAATAAGGCCATTATAAATGAATTACTAATTATCATCCAAATTTGTATATCAGGAAAAAATGCTATAAATGTCTTAAAAAATAAAAAATATTTTTTAAATGGATAAAAAGCATCTCATCATCATTAATAAATAGAATCCGAATGGTTTGGTATATCAAGTCCACCAAAATGTGACAAAATCGATATTTCAATTGGAGTGATAAACTTGAAACGAAATCCCATTTTAAAAATTGACAGCACTTATACACTCCTTGACGTCATTCAGACTCTTTCAAAGATGAAACAATTTTTACTGCGTGTAGTCTGTATCAATGGCAAATCTACTCTTTAAAATAAAGATGTATGCCTGCCCGCCCATCTGAACTCCCTAGAAGTTTATCAAAATTCACAATATATTTCTACTGAAAAAACATGTGCCCATTCAGATTTTGTTTTGCTTCCCCTAAACTGAAATCCTGGATCCACTCCTGTGTATAACAGATCAAACTGAAATCAAAATGAAATCACTCTACTCATTTAATAAGTCACAAAATATGTTTTAAGCGGGAAATCTATTTTACTATAACCTAGGCACAACGTCCAAGTTAGGAAATATTATAATGGCATATGTTTAATTAGATATCCTTTTGGTAATACGATGTCAGTGAGTATTATATAGGTATGATATATTGGAAAAATATGTTTTTAGCCAATTTTATAAGTTTGAAAAATTATTTTATTTTTAATGAAAATACAAAGGGTTGGAATGGCATAAAAATTAGGGGACGAGCGATCTAGCAATTAACAATTAATTTATTATGGCCTAATGGATAGAGCTTCTAAAGTTACTCATGATGCATATATATATATCCATATAGCAGATCCGGACAGGCCGTGTGATTCACAACATGTGTAGCAGATGGTACATATTTTCTAAGCTAGTCAAATCATGAAAATAAATTTTCCTTTTAAAAGGAATGGCTTGCCAAATTTTGAATAATTTAGCTAATTATAAATATTTTGTAGGTAAACATTACTTTAATAGGCATGAGAGCACTTGATTTATTTGAGAGAGGCAACCTGAGGGTAGTGTGAGGGAAGGGTGTCCCTTTCCTGCTGGTGATGGTAATTCTACTCTACTCCCGCTATTTGGATATGGGGAACTGCTCCGAAAAATGTAAAATATATTAACACCAACTGCTGAATTCTAATCATTTCTTTGAACATATATTATTTACTCCAATAGTTTGTGACTTTAAAATGCTTTTATTAAAGAAACACACACACAAGAAACTTAGATTAAACCATAAAATATATTAAAAAGTGAACCTCAATCGAGTTTCACTCCCTTACTATGAGCCACGGTAGCAGAAAGTATCCCCCATCCCTCCTGTAAATGTTAGTAGGTGGTGTGCATATGGCAGGGGTCTAGCTTGGTAAAAGTAAACATGCAGGCCTAGAAATTTTGATGGGAGCTCTGGGGTACTCTGCCATATTTTCTTTAAAGTGTTAAACACCATCTGAGAAACAAATAAGCAAGTACATAAATAAACAAGCAAATAAATAAATATGAACGAACTAACTAACGAACGAACGAACGAACGAACGAACGAACGAACGAACGAACGAACGAAGATGGATGGATGGACGGATTAAATAAATAAAAAAAAAAAAAAAAAATAAATAAATAAATAAATAAATAAATAAATAAATAAATAAAATAAATAAATAAATAAATTCATACCTGTGCAATTACAGTTCCCATTTTAATTTTTATGATGTTTTTATCCATGAACATTCAGTTTTCAGCAAGTCTTTAAATCAATAAAAACAGCCAATTAAGAAAAGTTTATAAAATCTGCATATCAATAAAACTAAAGTCAAATCAACCCCTCCAACAAAAGTTGTTTAAATCTTACTCAATGATAAGTAAGTGTCATACATCAAAGGAAGCAATTTAACTATCCGCTGTGGTGCCCAGGATCTAAATGGCAGTGAACAGTAACCTTTCAGAGGCAAACCTGTATATATAACTATTATTGATAAATTAACAGCTGTTCCTAAACCTTGTAAAAGCCAGGTCACTTGCTCTGTATACCTAATATATTATATCTACATTGTATGTGTAGATGCCCGGTTTATTGTTCCTCTGTCACATTTGCAAGCTGAGATCATGGAAGAGCTCGGTGATAAACACATTGCACGATTTCTATTACGAGGTGTTAAACAGTGTTTTCATTATTTATAGTCATATCACAACAGTGTTTGCTAAATACAGTATCCTTCGCACTGCCACACTGGAGAATCATGCCAATGACATGGTAATCATTTAAAGGGATTTTATTGGCAAGTAACACAAACACACTGTTAATCCAGACTTTTTCTGTATGCAGTATGCACAAAATAATGCTTATGTATAGACGTATAACCTTTATTTACTTGAAAGTTATCAAATTAACAGTTATTGAATATTGGCCAAAATTTAATTATGTCCCACAATAAATTATTGCGCAATGTTTACATTGAACTCCGTAAACTTCCCGAACAAAGCCTTGAAAACAATTCGGGAATAAGTCTTCACGATGTTATCCAATGATTGATCGGAAACCCGAAAGCAGTTTGTTGAAAATGGCAAATGTAAACAAAAACGTGGCTTCAGAAACCCGATGTTTGTAATAAAGAGGTTATGCAATAAGACACTTTAGACGCGTATATCTCTATATTGTAAGTGTATCTTCCTGCTGGGCGTGTGTATTTAGGACAGGGAATTGACGGTAATATGCCAATATAATCCCTTTTAGTTATAATACCCCACCCACATTATACTAACACCAGGCCAACCAGACCATGACACATAGAACTATTTTCCAAATGCTAAACATCAATTACCATTGTTCAAGTCTTTGGTTTAATCGACGCGGGGCCGGATTGGGGATTAAACCCATAAGCTTCCACATACAGAACTGCTACTAGACCAGTGCGTTTGTATTACCAAACTTTCAAATTTTGTCATCTTCACGTTCATCTACTTAGCAAGCTCAAAAAGGATCTCTTTATGTATTGATGAGCCGTACAACGGAATTAATTGATTTTGTAATGTGCCCTAATTTCTAAAATACATCCAGCAGTCATTACATTGTCAAAAACAAGCCAGAAGCATTATAATGTTTGTAAATGGAATAAAAAGTGTCTGAAGTTCGGAAGTCCCAGAAATTAATTTTTTTAAACAAAAAATATTTTGCTATTTTTTGGATCAATTCCATGTTTCCTTTTAATTGCAAGAACCTTTACGCACAATTTTATCCAAACATCTTAAAAAAAGCTTAATTTACTGAGCAGAAACCATTTTTTCTATAAATATGAGAAACACTAACTGTGCCCTTGACCCAAATTACCTCAAAATCAATCATAATTTCTGCCATTTCATGTTGGGAACATAAACATAAAATTTCATCAAACAGAAACTTAAGCTTTTACATGGAAACTATTTTTATATTTAAGTAACAGTGACCTTGACCAGATTTACCTTAAAAAACAATTCAAGGGTCCTTCTGTTAAATGTTGGAATCTATACATAAAATTTATTGAGTGAAAACTGTTTTTCTATTTTTAGTAACAGTGACCTTGACCAGATTTACCTAAAAAAACATTCCAAGGTTGATCCTTCTTCTGTTAAATGTCAGAATCTATACAAAAAATCTCTAAAGTTAATGAGTGGAAACTGTTTTTTCTATTTTAAGTAACAGTGACCTTGACCTGAAATAACTTAACACCAATCCCAAGCTTCATGTCATTAAAAGAAATTTATTCTAAGAATTCCATCATGTTATCTCAAAGGAAACTAAAAGTTATTGCATGAAAAACATTTCATGACAGACGAATGAACAGACAGATTGACACAGGTAACGCTATATGCCTCCCTTATTTTTCGAATGTCAGGGACACAAAATGGCCTGATTTACAGCTGAACAGTTTAAACAGACTGGTATGAATGTTTCCTTGAAAAATTCTCTTTAAATATTCAAAACTTGACTGTGTTAGTTTTTGTATTGAAAGTTGATCATGGATGCTCCAGGGGAATATGCTGTGGCAATGCAATTCAATCAACAAATAATGCATGCAAATTTTGAATTAAATAAGTCATAAGATTTATTTAATGCAAATGAGCTCTTTTGCCATGCGTTCAAATATTCAATAGCCTCAAAAAATAAAACATTTGCTGCAGCTGAGGCCTCAAGCATGTTGCTGTGACGCATGAAGGACACAGTTGTTCAAAGTTCAAGGCTATATGCAAGTTGCAATCATTATTTTTCCAGTCCTGTTTCTCTTATGACATAATTATTGTTTAGGTCTGTGGTTTATTGTTGGTCTACGTACCATATTCCCTCAAATAAAAGCCCCCACCCGCCTGGGGCATTGCCTTTTTTAAAAGGTGTTGGGGAGGGGAGGGGGCATTATTTTAGCTGTGTGGGTGAAACAGCCTGATTTTACATTGCAGAGAAAAATATTTTTATTTACTCTAAGACTAGAAATGTGTCTGTCAAGATGAATACCCCCACTTTTGATCGAAAACTAATTTTTTACCGAAAATTAAGTCGGGGGAAAAAAGAGGTCACCATTGCTGAAATTATTGACAAACATCACGTTACCGGTATTTTGTAATTATACAGGTACATACTATCTATTAATTAAATACATAGACTCCCTGCAGAAGTTATTGACCAGGAACCATGGACATTTCAACAAATTGATATTTACGTGGCTTTTTGCACCCAGCTGCTCTCTTGTGTGTGGCTACACAACATATTTTAGCCACATAAAAGCTTTTTTATTAAAGTGTTCAGATACAAAAACATATTTTTTTAACTTTTTTTTCAACCGTCAAGAAACATTACTAACCCTAGACTAGCTCTAACACTTACATACCCAATTGTGTGTGCGAAGGAACAAACATAAAGAATACCATTCTTCAACTTGTTTTATAATGCCAGGACCAAATATAAAGTTCACTGTCCTGGAATGCTTGATGCTTATGTATACCAATCACTGAGTCTTGTAATATATCACTAAGTTACAAACAGCTGCAGCAGCTGTCTCCAACAGTGTCTGTCTCCAACAGTGTCACTTATCACCATTCCATAGGTCACAAAAGGTCATGTGTCATGTACATCCTTGTCATATAATTATGTCCAACAGGAAGTGCTTTTTTTCTGCTGTCTGCAGAGCAGCATAGCTCTGCATGCACACTGCAGGTCTGTTAAGTCAGACTTCAGCAATGTGGTTCTGTAAGAATACTTGCGTGTGGCACTGTATAACACCAACAGAACACTGATGCCAGGGCTCACGTGTGCCAATTTTTGGGGCCGTTATTCTGCCCCATTCCCAATGGCAAATAGTATCTTTTTTTCCCAATCCAAATTAGCAAAATTCCCATGGAAATTTCAAAATGCAAAGAAACCAAAAGAAATATTTGGGGGAAAAGTTTGGAGATTTTTTAATATACAGATAATGATGAAGTCAATATGTACAAGAACATCTTGTTTTTATTAATACATTAAGTATACATTACACATATTGAAGGAATCTGTGCTATGTAATTTTCCCATTTTCTTTAAAATTAATTCTAAATTTTCCTGACCCGAATTGACTGGGCCCGATAAGCTCAGTCGGTTATGCGTCTGACTATCAATCCAGGTATCGTTAGTTCGAATCCCCCGCCCAGCAACATTCTCCGTGATAATTAACATACAACATTGTGTCTCATTATCATTTGTCTCTCACCACTGATTCAGGTGGGAAAGTTATCAGTTACTTGCGGAGATTGGGTATGCTCGAGTACTGGTTAATCCCAGGAAACAGTGGTTAGGTTAACTGATGGTCTGTTAGCCCTCGATGGCATAAAAATGACACTAATTATTCAATCAATCAATCTGACCCCTATCCCTTAATGCAAGCAAGAGCCCTGAATGCAAGAAACTACAGACAATCACACACTCTGCTGACAATACCTGTACTTCCTGAACGCAGCAGTTTCTAGAACTGTGAGATCAGGACATCAGCAGAGAGTTTCAGGTCCATACAAGGTTACTACGAATATCACAAGAATCCTTAATGCAAACTGCTTCATTACAAGTGCATGATGGTTAATTTGCTTATACTAAATTTGTTTCATTTACTTAATAACGGGATGTTTATTTTAATTGGAACATGCATATATATATAGGCAATTCAGTGAGTATATTTTCCTTGAATAACTAGAAATATATACTCTGTATCTGGAGATATAATGATAGATAATAGTCTTTATTTAATGAACTCATTTGAACAATCTGTTAATACGTCAAGGAGGTCCCCAATTGAGAGTGATGATAGAATGCTTCTTGCATAGCGAACAAGGATTTCCATGCAGTTTTAAGAGGTAAGGATTTTTCATCCTGCACCCCCTGCAAGCACTTAATCTACCCTCCTTGCACTATGATGAAACGCCAGTCATAAAATCCTCGCGCTGTGACATATTCATTCATAAATTCTATGGTATCCTTGCCCTTCTATAAAAAATAAACCAGAACGAAAATCTTAAAATATCAAGAAAACAGTTATCCCTTGGGATAGAATTTTCAATCCGCACATAAAACCCATCTAAAAAAATTCAGTTCCATTTTATCTACAATCTTGTACCTGGCTATCATGCCAGCTTGTGGTTGTTCCTAAGTAACAGCAGAATGTCATGAATAACAACTTATTTGCACAATGCCATTACAGAAGTCCGATCTCTTCTCTAGAAAATGCCCAATCTGACCATAATGACAGAGATATTGATGCTGAACAAATATTAATAAGCACATTGGTAAAATCATGGCATGCAATTTTGTTTTATTGATGCCAACAAAAAACTTTTTGTGTTAATACAGGATCCATGATTGATTCAATATTAAGCGTCATTTTTATGCCATCGAGGGCTAAAAGATGATCAGTTAACCTAACCAGTTTCCTGGGATCTTGAAAGGTTAACAAGTACTCAAGCACACCCAATCTCAGCAAGTAACTGATAACTTTCCTACTTGAATCAGAGATGAGAGACGAATGATAATGAAACACAATGTCGCATATCAATCATCACGGAGACTGTTGCAGGGATTTGAACTCAAGACCACTGGATTGATTGTCAGACACGTTACCGACCGAGCTAATCAGGCACAGACTCCCACAGGATCCAGGATGTATCTGTTATTTTATTACTTTTTTTACCATAGCAATCACAATTTTTGTCTGAAGAACTAAATGACCCGCACTTTCTCCTTATTGCCTTCTATCTACATGCCAGTTTTTGCAAACCTTTGAACATGGAAACTTTTTTTAGCAATCTTTCCAGACAGATGGACAGACCCCAGGACACCGAACCTTATTTTACACTTGTATTAAGTCTGGAGACCATTAACTGTATATCTAGAATGCAGTGTGCATGTGATTACATGACAACACTGACATACATAATGCATACACCCCATTTTATATATATAGGATTTAAACATAATAACTGCAACAGACAGCTGCAGCTAC
This sequence comes from Panopea generosa, assembly GCA_029582155.1. Classification (NCBI taxonomy): domain Eukaryota; kingdom Metazoa; phylum Mollusca; class Bivalvia; order Adapedonta; family Hiatellidae; genus Panopea; species Panopea generosa. The sequence goes on from CM055905.1 coordinate 26,393,174, forward strand.
TGAAGTGACAGGAATGTCGGAGGACTGTGTGTAGAAAACCAATAGTTGCTTTCAATATTTTATTTTACATAACACCATATTGGCACTTGTACTACAGACGTTATGAAACTGCGTTCAAGGCGTATTGGCATAACATGCAAACCTTAAACTGTTTAATCAACTATAACAAAGCAAACAAGAAATGTTTTTTACATAAGAAATGTCCTATTTATAGACTGAGTCAAGGATTAGCATCATATTTTTTCCCCCCATTAAGGCCATTATTCATTAATTTCTATATTATCATCCAATTTTTTCTTAAAAAGGGGGAATGGGGTTGGGTAGGATTATATTATTATTTATTTATTTATTTTTTTTTTTTTTATGAAAATAAAAAGGGTCAGGGTGGCATGGAAGTTAAAAGGTGGGCAGGGATGATAATCTAGCAATTAATTTATAATGGTCTGATCTGGACTACGTTGACAATACCATTAAACGCATGTGTTGCTAATGCTGGTTCCCTAAAGTTACCATGTACTGTTTGCTATAGTTTTGACATGGTCAGCTGAGACAAAGCACTTTTTTTGCATGATGCCAGGCCCGATTAGCTCAGTCAGTTAAGCGTCTGACTATCAATCCAGGGGTCGTGAGTTATTATCCCCGCATGGTAACAGTCTCCGTGATGATTGATATACGACATTGTGTCTCATTATCATTCATCTCTCACCACTGATTCAAGTGGGAAAGTTATCAGTTACTTGCGGAGATGGGGTGTACTCGAGTACACAGAAAAACGACATAAAATCTTTCAATTAAGCATAAAAGCATAAATTTCATGAAAAGTCCATAATAAACTAAGTGATACAAGTACATCGAATGATGGATTAAATGAATATTAAGCATAACTTTTATGCCATCTGAGGGTAGCAGACGATAAGCTAACCCAACTTTTTTTTCATGCCGGGTGAAACCCTTAAAGGTTAGCCAGTACACAAGCAAGTAACTGATAACTTTCCCACTTGAATCAGAAGTGAGAGACAAATAATAATGAGACACATTGCTGTTTATCAATTACAGAGACTGTGGCTGGGCGAAGATATCCACCAACAGACCAACGATTTGTTTCCAAAAAGTGAATTATTCTTATCACAATATCATACCGACTTGTAGTAGTTGTAAAATGTATTTATCAAAAAACAATGTGATTATTTGTTTAATATAAATCTTTACTTACAACAGATGAAATGAAATCCTTTTTTCCAGTCGTCACTTTGTAGCCCAGATACTCGCACAATAGTGGTCTATCAGAGACATGATGGAGGTCACAACCCCGACCTATAGAATCAACATGATAACGGTGATTAATAGGAAAATCATTTTTGCTAATGTAGGAAAAACTGGTTTAATACAGTTTTGTTATCTTTCTAACTGATTAATTAAATATCTAAGGTCAATATCAATTAATTGCTAGATTCTCACCAAATTTTTTTTTACAAACTCCAGGTGGGAGAATTTTATTTTAACTTTTTAATAGGTTTTTGTTATTGAATTTTTTTTTTAATTTTTTTTTTTTTGGAAAATAAAAACAGTCAGGGTTGCATGAAAATTAGGGGGAGGGAGAGGATGATAATCAAGCAATTGATTTATTATGTCCTAAAAGATTTTTTTTTCTTCTTCATCTGTCTTGTTTTTAAAGGGATTATATTAGGAAATAATGCTATAAATGTCTTAAAAAATCAACTTATTTTTAAAATAGCTAAAAAGCACCTTATTATCATAAGGAAGCAAAATCCAAATGGTTTGGTATGTCAAATCCACCAAAATGTGACTTAATCAATATATAAATTGGACTGGTAAACTTGAAACTAAATCTCCATTCTTAAAATAGACAGCTTTTAAATACCGCTTGACATCATTCAGACTCTGATAAAACAATTTTTACGTGTAAAACTGTATCAATGGTGGATCTACTCTTTAAATAAACGGCATACGCCTCTACCCTCGCCCCTCTAACTCCCGTATTTGATTAGAATTTACGATTTCTACTGAGAAACATTTGTGCATGTTTAGATATTTTGTTGTGCTCCCTCCAAACTGAAATTCTGGATCTGCCTCTATGCATAAAGGATCAAATTGAAATCATGCACCTCATTCAATATGTCATAAAACATGTTGCACTTTTAAGCAGGAAATTTATTTCAATCTAATCTAAGCGCGTAGCCCAAGTTAGGATATCCCTTTTTAATATATTATTTTGACATGTTTAATGAGTTTATATCGGTATGTACTGGAAAAATAAGTTTTTAGTTTTTTTTAAAATTCCCGATATATTCGCTTTAAAATGTGGAGACTGTAATTGGACTATATTGACAGTTAATTTGTTACTTATATTTTGGTGATTAAAGGTGTTTATTTTTAAAAAATAAAATAAAAATATGATAACAGATAATGGAAAATTAAAAAGTTTATTTGTTGAATTTGAAACCCCTTGTACAGCCATACTTACTAGGTAGTGGAGGGTAAAGTATGCCTCGCGGAGGGCACCTCTGTGGCACCTCAGTGAGGATTTACTTTTCTGCTGGTAGAGGCATTCTAACAGTTTTCTCTCTGCTTGATGACTTTAAAATTGGTATGACTGCTGCCGACATGGCTATTCAGGGTCCTGCTAAATATTCCATTGACCACCATAGATTTTCTGACCTTGAAAAGAAAATTTTATAACCCTGAATATTTAATGTCGGGTTTTATCTGAAGTAATCATACCATTTCTTATATACCATCTGTTGCTAGTACTTGAATACAGTGTATATCAAGTAGGCACAGACAATTTAATGTTAATTGGTCACAAGCATGTGATATGAATTTCAAATCTATGCAGTGGGGTGGGGGAAAAAACTTTTATGTAATTCATTTGACTTATGACTTTAAAGGTACACACAGAAATTTTTGGATAATTTCAAGATAATAAGTCATAAAGTGCTGGTTTATTTTTGTGTGCATTTTTAATTGGTTAATGGGGTTTAATTCCATATTCAACACACTTCAGGTAATACTTTTTTTATATCGCATGTCCAGTTTTACTGTTTGAGGAACACCTCCGAATAAATCTTAGTATAACCACTATCCTTCCACATTTAGCGGCAAACTTTCTTGCATAAAGTTTTTGAATCAAGCAGGACTAGAAATATGACCTCAGTGATGAGAGGCTAAACACAGTAGATCTGATGACCACATGTAGGAGGTCATCTCAGATTAATCTTTCATGTAATAAATAGTAACAATTCAGCAAATCAGATAAAATGTTACATTCACAGTTCGTTGAAATTTACAAAATGGCATTGATACATACATTTTAACAAGATGTTCTGAGTAAGTTTAAAATCGAGTTTTAAACCGGGACAACTTGACTCAGTCATAGTGATCATCCTATGTTGTATTAATAAAATAATGTCCTGGTATAGTTCCCGATTTCTAAAATTTCTGAAAATCATTTACATTTCAAATGGCCCGGCGCAGCCATGATGTTTTCGTTGTAAAAATTGTAAAAGCGTGATAATATCTTATTATATAGCTAAGTATAGAGTTTTCTTCGGTAAAAATACTTATACTAATCTTGAATCTTAAAATCTTGGAAGCAAGACTCTGATTGGTTGGCAGAAAGGTCAATCTGAAGTGACCTTCTATGCGGCACAGTTAGATCTACTGTGCATAAAGTATTGAAGCTAAAGTTGGTCTGATTTGAATGAATGAATGAATGAATAGGGTTTTACGGCATACCAACACATTATAGGTTATTTGACACCAACAGGAAGGAAGATTCCAGGTTCATTCTACATGTACAAAAAACAACAAATTAACATACAATACAGATTAAAAAAAATACATCAACAAATGAATATGCAGAATGAACCTAGGACCTTGATATCTGCAGAATGCAGAGTTTCAGCAAATTCTATCATATTACTCAAATTGTCCCTTCATACGACATGCATGAGCCAGTGATTCTTTTTTTTGTCATCACTCATATGGCTCCCTGAAACCACACAGGGGTTGATAATTTAACCACAATAGTGAACATGACAAAAAATGATAAAATGAACATGACACCCATTCAGAGGATTCCTACCCCTCTGCAGAGATCGGCAGTGATTCTATTCTTAGCCAGAAACACACGGGCTCTTATTTTAATGAGATTGACCTTCAATTAAACTTTAATCGATGTAACATTACATTTTCAATACTCTCCAATTAAACCGCAGCGGTGGTCTAGGGATAGAGCGTGCGCCATGCAAATGGAAGGTCATGGGGTCCATCCTCGGCCGAGTCATATCAAAGATTTGAAAAATGGTATTAGAAGCTTTCTCACTTGGTGCTCAGCATTAAGAGAATAGTCTGGAGCTTGTGGTCCAGTGGTAGAGCATCGGCCCCATTATGGGAGGGTTGATAGTTCAATTGCTATTTAAAATAAACCAATCAAAAATGGTATTGTCAATATTCAAAGCTTATTTTAAATTTTGATGCTTTATTCAGAAATTCCAATGCTCAAATACCCCAAAACTGCTTATCTAGAGCACTGGCCGGCCATATGCCAGTTTCGCCTGAAATCAGGTACTTCAACTTAGTTACTTCCTCAGCCAGGCAACGTCTATGGAAGACTTAACTATGGACCTAGCAACATGTTTGATATAGAAATACACAAGCCTCTCATCTGCACGTTCTCTCACGATATCGTGATCAATCCAACGTATTTTTCTTTCTCTTTATCTCATAATTTGATAGTTAAATGAAGATTGGAGCCTTTCATATTGGTTAAATTGAAATAAATGTAATCCAAATAATCCCCAAATATCAGTACCGGTAGTTAAAGTTGACATAAATAAAGTAGTATTTAACCATGCAGGAAGGCTGGGCAGAAGCGCAGTGAATGTGGCATGGTGGCTTAGTTAGAGGTCAAGGGTTCCATCCCATGTTTGGCCTGATGGTCTCTCAAAGAATATGTTAAGTACTGATAGTGAGATTATAAAACATTTTTTTTTTATTGTGTTCAACTCAAATTCATACTCAAATAAAAATTTCCAGGATTCATACAAAGGATACAATACAAATCAAAGTGCAGACTCTTGACTCTGCCTCTAATTTGAATGTTTTAATTCTGGTTTGAGGTACAAATTTACAGGTTACATTTCTGTTTTGAGTTGAGCATTACTGGCCATGTTTAACCAAACAAAAATAAACTATAATAGCCTCATCCCACACTCTTCTATCCCTCTTTGGAAAAGAAAGATTGGTGGGTGAAAATATATGTAGCCATAATATTTGCATCTCCTTCTCTATCCCCACATTTATAAGGCAATAACAATTTTCATTCTGCCCCTGTTCCTCTTTCCTTGCCAGACATTTTATGAATATCTTAAAAAGAGTAATTCTCATCGTTTAAGCAATTTTTTGTCATTACATATCACATAATCAATTCATAATAATCAGAATCTGAAGAAATTTCTTTTGTAAAGAAAAAAACAGTTTGTGTATGAATGACAAACATTTACTGTTCAATGATGATTTTCGTGAATTCTCATGGCCTTCGATACATTTATAACGGCCTAAACCTCTCATATGAATAAATCATATTTAAAATCTAAATATAATGATCAGTTTTAAATCAAATTAGCTGCTCTGCTGACAGAAATTATCGTTGCCAGATATTTGCAAAGCTATAAATGCACACATGGACAATTGTTGCTGTTTATGTAGCACTGTAAGAAAAAAAATAATGTCGTCAGGGAAAATAATGTTTTCAGGGAAAATTAAAAAAAATTCTTGTCAGGATTCCAACACCACCAGGTTTGCTTTGGGGTGAGGGCTAGTAAAGATATGATAACTCTGATATTTTCACACACACATCCTTACCAAGTAATTTATACACAGAGTAAATTCTGTGTAAGAGGTCACCTGTATTAAGCAGCCACTTGTCTAAGCAGCCACATTTATATTTCCCATTTCTATGTTTTGAGAACATATTAACTTGTATGTAATAAGCAACAATCTGTCTTAAATGGCTACAATTGATCCTTCCTTTGATTGGCTGCTTAAGACAGGTTTGACTATATATATATATATATATATATAATTATGTGTATTAACCACTGAGTGTGTATTTGATATATACATATTATTTTATGTATCATTTTGGTCTATTAAAGTTTTGTAAGTCATTATAGTTGTTGAATCAGTTCATGAACATTTGATAGGCTGTTGGCATCTTAATAAGGATACCAGTACAAACTGTATATATGAGCTTGTCAAATACACACTCAGTGGTTAATACACAGCAACCCATGACATCAGGCAATTAACACCATGTCAAACACAGCCAACCCTTATAGCCAAACAAATTCGAGTGATACCGGCATGATTAAGACAACAGATCAATGTTGATATTACAGTGATGTATCATATTCTGTGTCAATCAAATGCATGCATCCTGTCAGGACAATGGAAGCCAGTTTCTACATAAGACTAGCAGATCATTGACACATCGGATAAAAAGCTCCAGACAGGGAATTAGTAACTCTACTTCATTCTTCACCATCATTATACCAGGTGCCTGCAGATTCAAGCAATCAGAAAAATATTCATTCATCCAACTGTAATCCCAGCCAGACTAATGGCACTATCATATCATGTTAAGAGGTGTTAGTTCAAAAATGTTGTATATGACATAGATGTTTAGAAACAGATATATTAGTTCTATATATGCTCTATTATTGCCAATGAATTACCAGATAATTGACAGTTAACAAGAGCTGGAGTTCCAAAGGCTTGAACTTGAAGTATAGCAGAGCATGGTACGTATAGCCATGTTCCATTTCAGTATCTGGAAATAGAGGCAGTGCCTTTAATTGGAATTTGGAATTTTAGTATTGTTTAACATCATACCATAAATGCACATGTATATATACATCGAAATAGGAATTCGGCCAGACCAGATAAGTAGTTCCAGTTACATAATGGTGTTCCAGTCATCTGTGTTCGAACCAATGAAGTTTTACTGTAGACCAATATTAACTGAAATAGGCAAATAGGATTTATTTGAATATCTAATATTTAATATTCATATTGATCAAATTATTGGGGCTATGTCCTTGGTCTAAATACTAAGGCAGTGCCCCCGACACCTGTCCTGGAAAATTAAACAAAAAAATCGTCCCTGTTCTCAATATTATCCAATAATACATACCCCCTCTATATAAACCCCGATACATTCTGCAAACCTTACATCAAAAGTATGCATCCCCATACTTGGGGCTTAACTATGGTCAAGCCTTACAAAGCAAATTACAGTCAAATAAAATTAGAATTTTTTTTTATAGGAACGGCCACCAAAAAGATACAAAAATTCCATATAAGAAATTGCACGGATATGTGTCTAAGCATCATAGTAAGTGTGGAAAACAGTACAATCTGAGATAGAATGCAGAAAACTATGTTTTCTTGGTAAGTATTACTATGCAACATGCCAAATAGCTACTAACTAAACAGATCTTCAAAGCTATCTCTTGAAATGATCATATATATACAATGGGGCTTTGTGCCCGATATTGTCAAAATTCTTGAAATATATTCACTGTCAATATGACGCATCTTATCAATTATGCAAATCACGGAATATTCCCGAATACAGAACACTGTACAGACTCCGATTTCGATATACTTTAAGGCCTCGTTACTTTGACGAAACTAAATTAGACTAAGTCGTCGTGAACATTTAAGTTAGAAAATAAACTTGTGGTTACTTCAGGAATTGAATTTATAATAGTGATAACTTAGAAATTGAACTTACAGTTAAAAGTGTAATCTCAAAGAAGGGTGCTTTTGGTAATGGAGAAGTATTAGGAAACGAGCCAAATTTCTGTCTGAAAAACTGACAGAGACTTTTTAAAGTATACCATATCAAAATATATACATTGTAACCAGGGATGGATCCAGGATTTCAGTTAAGAGGTGGGTGGACTTAGGTGCATAACACAAAATCTGAACAGGCACACATGTTTTTCAGTACAAATTATAGTGAACTTTTTTCAAATATGGGAGCTTAAGGACCTGGGTGTGTAGTGGTGGTGGTGGGGTGGTGGATTCGTCATTGGCAACTCCTGGTACCAGTGCTTCTAAAATCACCGTTTTTTTTCCATTTTTTGGACGATTTCTACTGTTAAAACAGGTTTTCATTTCAAAATTTAATAAAAAATCGGTCCAGATATTTTCTATCGGATGTATAAATAACCCTTATCATGCTTTACTAAGCTGTGAAATACACCTTGCAGCAATAACATTCGATTGTTTTGTCACCTGCTTTGTGAAAGGAGGTCAATTTTGACTAAGCCATAACGGATAGTAGAGGAGTTTTTCGGAAGAGTCTATCACTACGTAACATGCTTTCGATGTGTGATCAGCGACCCATATCGGTTCATCAAAACCGTTTTGCTTCAGTAATTTCTTTGATATATAGCTTGCCGCAATTTGTTAACTTGTTTGCTCGTGTCGTGCTTTTTTTCCTAAGGGTCAAAACTGGGACTTTCGGACCGAAAATTGCTTGCATCAGTAAATAAAAATAGTAAGTAATAAAAACGCACAGTATTACTTGTTTGTTTGAGTTTTTTAACAATGACATTAATTATAATATTAATGACATAATTCAGGAAAGTGATCAAACCTGGACCGATTTTATTTTAATGCCGGACTGGAATTGTTTGCATTTACCATAAAGTTTTGAAAAATAGTTGTCTACAGGTTACAGATCTGTGCATCATAAATGTTACTTGAACTAAATAATAAAATAAAATTTCCATACCCTTAATATATCTTATCCATTAATTTGATATATTTCCTTCATAGTATTAACTTTGCAATCCAAATACATGCTTCAATTTTCAAAAAGAAACGACATTCAAGGACTTGCAATCATGTATATTTCACCCTTACAATATCCTTTTGATGTTAGCCGACGCACAGTGACGTCCAAGAAATGACAGCAAATGTGTTGTTTCATTCAATACATTGTGAAATTGTGCAGTTTGTTTGTATTGACTTAAAATAGGACTTCGTCAATAAGTATTATTTTCCATCTTAAATATCAGACGTTTTTTTAATGAATTGATAATAATATAAAAGGAGACAAGAGTTGAAAATGGTTGTACCAAATTTACATATATTCATATTTAGTTTAGCGAGAATAATACAGTTTAAATGTCACATTCAATAAAAAGTGCTTCTGACAATGTTCGAAGCATTGAATGTGGCATCGACTCAAGGCGAACCGAGGCTATATCTGGTATACAGGATACTTCTGGTTTACATCCTGAAACTATTTTTGCGTGAAATTAATAGAAACTGGTTCATTCAAATGAGAACACATTCATGATGTTGATAATGATGATGTACATATATTTAAAAAAGTTTAGTCAAATAAAACACAAATAGCATGAAAAATAAACGAACTGATAAAATTGTGCGGTGGGTGGGGTATTTGGATATATATATATATATATATATATATATATATATATATATATACATGCATGGGCATAATGTAGAGTGGTTTTAAAAGGAAAAAGTGTGATTCTTACGGGGCAATAAAAACCCTGGACCAATTTGCATTTTGGAATTTTAGAAGCCCTGCTTGGTTCATGTATATAATTTAAGGAAGACCAAAACTTACATTGATTTAATTGACAGCTTGGAAACATGCATTATTCTCTCTTGAATATCAGTTTAAAAAGTAAACAGCATATGTGATACATTTACACCAAAAGTTAGCAACAAAGCAAAAAGTTATTTTTACAAACCGTTTAACTGATCTGATTTTAAAAGTCTATTCCCTGTCCACGGCACCCAATTAACTGTTAGCATCCACCCTCTCCAAACATCCATTTTGTCATATTTGTTGGATGAAACTGCATCCACCAGATTTCCTGAAAATTATTTTCAAAGAATCAATATCACCATTAATAAGGGGAGGTACCACCTCCCTGTCCAAAAGAAAGTTTGCAGTTAACTTAATGCAGAAAGACAATTGTTTCTACTCGGATGCATTTAAAAAAAAATGTATTCACCATTAAAAGGGTTGGCTGAGCGGTCTTAGTCGCCATCTTTAGATCATTAATCTCTGTGACCGCTAAGGTTGTAAGTTTGAGTTTCATTCGCCCAAAAAACTTTATGTGAGAACATTTGCCAGTCAGGATATGCCATAATATATATCCTAAAATACGTTGAAAGTGGCGTTGAAAGGAAACAGAAATTTACCTGCTGACACAAAGCCTCTTGCTCTGCCTGTAGCCTTATTATCAGCACCCTGTAGCCTTATTATCAGCACAAGCACCCTGTAGCCTTATTATCAGCACCTGTAACCTTATTATAAGTATTATCAAAAAAAAATAATTGTGAAACCCGGTTATACATACATACATATTATACAGTTGAACCTGTATAAGCAGCCACCTCTATTAAGCAACCACAATTGTTAATTCCCAATTTCTATGCTTTAAGAGCAAATTAACCTGTATGAAGCAGCAACCTGTCTTAAAAGACTGGTTGCTTAAGACAGGTTTGACTGTACTGAGTGAGTCTAACCTTGACTGTACAGTCAAACCTGTGTTAGTCACCTCTTATAAGCAGCCACTTGTCTTAAGCAGCCACATTTACACTTTACCATTTCTATGCTTTCAGAGTAAACAGCCTTAAATGGTCATTTTGCTCCTTCCCGTGACTGGCTGCTTAAGACAGATTTGACTATTAGATTTATTGTGCAAGGTGTGCACATACTGATGGTTATTACTGGAGTGTTTTGTTTGTTATATATATATATGTGTGTATGAGTCAATACTAGCAGATGTCACATAGAGAATTTACTATGACTCATTGCCATTGATGACAGCTATGTGTACTGTAAATATAATACATATAGCGCAATATACAACATTGTAGTCGTAAAAAAGCATTAAGTGACTGCGCTTGAATTTTCCTAATCTATATTACTTTGAATGAATTGAACATTTTATTACATTTAATGTACAAAGAATTATATAAGAGTCTTGAATTTCATGTCTGTGATTAATGCTTTCAGTCTAAAAGAGGACAGCATAAATTCATATATTAAAACAAAATCCCCATTTTTCTCATGTTATATCAAGGTACTTAAAAAACTATGGTTCCAATTATACTTACTTTTTATATTTTTACATTGCTATGAACATTTGACCAACTGAAATACAGGAAACATCAATATATATAGAAAATGTGGCTGCTTAAGACAAGTGGCTGCTTACCGGTAATAGAGGTGGCCACTTACACATGTTTGACTGTACAACATAAAGTTAAAAAAAAAAAACAACAGACAAATGGCAGACTCAACCAGGGTAACCATAATGGGTAAAAAAAAGGTCAGAATACCAGTGGAATGTAAGCGTTAAATTACGGTACCTTTCAGTGAAGTATGGTACTTATTAATAGAAACTTAATTTACACAATTTCACCATTCTAGCACACTTTTAAATATGTTCAGCCTAGACTTGACAGATTCAGATGGGGAAGTTCACAATGAGTGGACGATGATCTAATTAGATTCCCAAGATATTGCTCAATGTCAGGAAGAAAAAAAAATTCTCATCCCTCAAATTGGTGAACTCCACCTGACCAAAAGTCTGAGGTCTGCCCATGCCTAGTACATTAAACATTTTACACTTTCAAGTGCATGCCGACTTCTAAATAATACTTATATATACGCAGGGCTATAGAAATTTGTTATCAAAACTATTTGTCCTCCTTTATTGAATAGTTTTTTAATGTTTTAAAATCAAATAAATATTAAGGTTATTTTTTTTTTTAAATCTTATTCGTCCTGGAGAAATGTTTACTCATCAGGGCGAGAGAATGAGTGGAATTTTCTAACACTGACTATTATATATACTTTCTGTAACATTAGATTTCTTGGTAAAATCTGTCCACAATACAATGAAGGAATAGGAACTGTTTAATTATTCTGCCAACCACAGCTTCTTTGACAACTTCCAGGTGTACCTGAATAAAGAAAAGTTCTCAGATTAAACCAATCCATAAATTTGTTATAAAAACTGTTTAATATTACTTTCTTGGATGTGCACAGTGGCATAATTCTTGATTCTTGTAATTTAACAAAAATCAGTGATCCTTAATTTAATAAGCATGTGAAATATAATTATGTTTTGATTGATTGTTGGTTTGCTTGTTGGCATTTTTCAACAGTATTTCAATTATTTAACAGTGGTCACACTTCATTGTTTCTGGGTTCTGCAACCAGAGAGTCTGCATCATTCGTGATCTTGACCAGGCAGCTGCCTTGTACTAGACTCACTTTATCTCTCCCAATCACTGACTACTTCCCCACATAGACTCTGCAAGTCACTACCTACTTCCCCACATAGACTCTGCAAATCACTGCGTACTTCCCTACATAGACTCTGCAAATTACTGCCTACTTCACCACATAGACTCTGCAAATCACTACCTACTTCCCCACATAGACTCTGCAAGTCGCTACCTACTTCCCCACATAGACTCTGCAAATCACTGCGTACTTCCCTACATAGACTCTGCAAATCACTGCCTACTTCCCCACATAGACTCTGCAAATCACTGCGTACTTCCCTACATAGACTCTGCAAATCACTACCTACTTCCCCACATAGACTCTGCAAGTCACTACCTACTTCCCCACATAGACTCTGCAAATCACTGCCTACTTCCCCACATAGACTCTGCAAATCACTGCCTACTTCCCTACATAGACTCTGCAAATCACTGCCTACTTCCCCACATAGACTCTGCAAATCACTGCATACTTCCTACATAGACTCTGCAAATCACTGCCTACTTCCCCACATAGACTCTGCAAATCACTACCTACTTCCCCACATAGACTCTGCAAATCACTGCGTACTTCCTACATAGACTCTGCAAGTCACTACCTACTTCCCCACATAGACTCTGCAAGTCACTACCTACTTCCCAACATAGACTCTGCAAATCACTGCCTACTTCCCCACATAGACTTTGCAAATCACTGCGTACTTCCCTACATAGACTCTGCAAATCACTGCCTACTTCCCCACATAGACTCTGCAAATCACTGCGTACTTCCTACATAGACTCTGCAAATCACTGCCTACTTCCCCACATAGACTCTGCAAATCACTACCTACTTCCCTACATAGACTCTGCAAATCACTGCGTACTTCCTACATAGACTCTGAAAGTCACTGCCTACTTCCCCTCATAGACTCTGCAAGTCACTACCTACTTCCCCACATAGACTCTGCAAGTCACTGCCTACTTCCCACATAGGCTCTGCACGTCGCTGCCTACTTCCTCACATAGACTCTGTAAGTCACTGCCTACTTCCCCACAGACTCTGCAAGTCACTGCCTACTTCCCCACATAGACTCTTGGCTGAATAACGTAGTTCATGGCCAATCATCACAGAGACTGTGACCAAGCCGGGGCTCAAACTCACGACCCCCGAGTTGACAGTCAGATGCTTTGCTGAATAATGTGAAAATTAATATAACCAGCTGATGAATAATTATCAGGCTGTTTTTGTTTAATACATTAAGATCCTGTTGATCATTATTTGATGAACACATTATATAACACAAATAGTATACATTTCAATGCAGTTTCTTCCCATACTAAAGTTGTACTGGTAACCAAATAATGCCTTTCAATAATGAACAGGGGGTCCTCCATGGCCAAGTGATCTAAGGCGCCGTCTCAAGATCACTTTCCTCTCACCATTAAAGGTGAGTCCCGCTCGCTCCAAAAAATGTGAGAAAGTTTGCTAGTTACTTGAGGAAGGATGAGGTCTTCCTCCACCAATAAAACTGGATATGCCACATATAACCTGAAATGTGTTGAATGATCAGCACATCTGAAACACACTAACAAATTTACATTTTGATAACCTCCTCAGTAGATCTCCTTGCTTTATTTATAATCCTTAAATGCAATAATCATCAGCTGCAAAAAAAATAAAAAAAAATTATTTCTTGTTTAGGCCTAAACTAAAATAGTGTTTGTTTGTCCTTTACCTACCTACCCAAAGATATTGCCCCTACTATAATAATTTATTGCATTCTCCAAAAAATAATTGTACTTATTGTTTGTCGTCAGCAATATCCTATGTTTCTGTTATATCTGTGGATTGTCGCTTGGGCGTTCCGAATTCGAATTCAATGATAAGAATTATACTTTTTTGTTTATTTCCCTGGCAACACTATTTTCCTACAATGCACCATAAACGATCCTTTAAAAAAATCTATGGAAGACTATGAAAATTAATGAACTTGAAATGGTTGTCATTCATATATATATTCAACATTTCTTAATAAAATAAACATCTTAATATTTAGTTGCTGGTTATGCCACTTTAAATAGATGATATGCAAGAAAAAGGTTATAATTAGACATTATGTCCAACAAAACACACATAAATGTAAAATATGGTAATTTATCTACCTACCTACGCAAGATAAAAATAATGAGAAGATAAACGACAAACAAACAATATTTTAATTTAGGCATAGAATATTTCAATGAAATAAAAGAAAGACAAGTTACAAAATCCTGATAGGCTAGCCCCCAAAAATAAAAAAATGGCATAGTAGTCAACATCCCCCGACATAATTTAAAGGGTAGTCCAAATCCCTAATTACTTTATCGAGGCCCTCCCGGGGGTTTTGGGGTCTGGAGACCATGGCGATCTGGGGAACATTGGCCATTACTTACAGAGATCCAGAGAACAAAGGCCTAATTTGAGAGATCTAGAGATACTGTCCTTAATGAAAAAGTACCTAATTTGATCAATTTTATCAGACATTTAAACAGAGATAGGCAATTTGAGGCACTTGTCTGAATTTCAGGTGGCACATTTTGGCTTTTTCAAGTTTAGTTTGAACTTATTTTTTTTACTTTGATTTTGAAACAAGTTCTTACGTCTTAGACAAATCACGCTCGAAGTCTTCCTGGGTATAACCAGTACTAAGCATATGTGGAAAAAGTGTCTTGCTCAAGGACACCACACATAGTCGTGGCGAAGGATTGAAATACCCACGACCCTCCGATCACGGGTTCGGTGCTTTACCGCTAGCTCACGTGGCATTTTCTAAATAATGGAAACACACATCCTCCTGAATCAAACAACATAATTTTGTGATTATGGTATCAAAAGAAAGGGCTTGATTTGGGAGATTATTTTTTTTCTTTTTTAAATTTAATGAAATGAAGAAATTTACACTTTAAGTTTTTTTGTGTGATCATTTTCTCTTTTTTAGCCCATTTTGAAATAAGAAATAAGAAAACGACTTCAATAAATATCAATATGAAACTTTCGCCACCAATGGAAAACTTACTGCTTCATCTTTCTACCTACTAGTTCCATTTTGCTAAACGTACATGGTATATGTTAAATCATGACTACCGGGTTTTGTTTAAAAATCTTATTTCAACATATTTCGATTTCAATCCGTAATAATTTAAATTCAGAAGAAAAACATTAAATAATTGATAAATGGAATTGGTCATTATTTTTATCAGCTTTACTTTGGCACCAAAATTGTTAAATTCAGACCAAGATTCGAAGAGTTATTATAGAAATACTAAAAGTGCCGTGGACATTATATTGCTATTAGCCTGTCTGTTTCTGTAATTAAGTCAATGATTTTATGTATATTTTTATACTTGATCATAATTTACTTTTAAAATGAGATGTCAACTGCTTGAAACAGTTTTTGACAGCTTTGGAGATTTCTTACGTGTTAGTTTGGCCCCCTGCACAACTCATCCCATAACCGTATGTACCCGAAATAAATTTTGGATGG
Organism: Panopea generosa; assembly: GCA_029582155.1. Lineage (NCBI taxonomy): Eukaryota > Metazoa > Mollusca > Bivalvia > Adapedonta > Hiatellidae > Panopea > Panopea generosa. The sequence goes on from CM055905.1 coordinate 26,409,058, forward strand.
TAATTCCGACCAAAGATATATTTACAGTACTGATGAGTAAAGGTAGAATAGTGGTCGATTTCGGATCATAAGGACTGGTTTTCAATCCCACCCGGCATCTACCTTTTTTTATTAGATCATGTTTACACAATAAAGTCGATTATTTATGTGTATTTATTGCTTTTTGAAAATTAACCGTTCAGCTGTTCAATTTTTTTGTCTCTTCTGTCCTTCCATTGATATCTTGTTTGGCTCTACTTGCCAAAGGCCAGCAGGGCTTATGTCGTGATAAAATGTTCATCGTCTATTCGTAAACATTTTTCTTGCAGAAGCTATAGCACACCCCACAATTTTCAAAGAATCTTATCCAAACTCGTACAGCATTTATATAACCACAAACTCTTGAAGTTCTTGAACCAGCGTGATTGAACCACAAATGCTCCCTGCCACAGGGCTTACAAGCACATTTAAAAGGAAACTTAAAAAACACCTTTTTCTCTGAAAGTTCAAGCCATAGACCAAAGATATTTTAAACAAGGAAAAGAAGACAGTACATGGATTTTGCTTATTATGATGATGTGTAAACAATAATAGATTATAGTAGACGTTTTACATAAAGAAACACTTTTTGGTACTTTCAGGGAACTATGTTTAAAACTTTTGGAGGTATAGTGAACAGTGGAGGGCTCTTTATTGACTATGAGGGCCTACCGAGACTGCAAATGTGTGGAGCCATGGGGATTTCAACCATGGCAATTTTGAGGGTCCCTCTAAAATTCCAGTCATTTTTCGATTTAATTTTTTATTCAATACAGTATAGATCTACTGTTGCTTTTATTCACCATTTCATGATTTTGACATCTCACAACAAAATGAAACATTTATAAATCTGTCATGCCCGATTCTAAACATTTTTATTTTAATATGAATTCCTCAAAAATAGTTTAAAATAAAATACTAATTAACATTAGTAATAACAAACAGCATGAATAACCTATGGTTGTTCGACATTCTGCTACTGTTCAATCGTTCAATGTGTTTTTCTTTAAATTTGCGCGCTATTTCAACTGAAATTGGCGCCGCCATCTTTTCTTTCTTTCTTCTGTATATTTTCTGCCTTCAAAGGTGCACCGAATTATAACTGCAATGGGTTACACGCTACATATAAATATAATGCACGGATGTGTAGATTATATTATATATATTTTATAAAATATAGTTAACAGATAAAAGTCCATTAAATAAACAGTATCTGCGGCAGCACTATCACTCAATATCCTATAGATCTACTCGTTTCCAGGCACAGCTTTTAGTTTTCAGTAGGCAAGACTATGTTACTGTAAAGTAACTTATAGATATTAATTAAATTTGATGGATTTCTTATCGTCTTGTTGTAGATATTAATTAAATTCGATGGATTTTGTCTTGTTGTAGATATTAATTAAAAGAAGATGGAGTTATTATCGTTTTGTGTACACTACATTTTGTTAGATCTACAAGCTGTTATATGTTTTTTGATGGGGATTAACGCCATTTTCAGCACATTTCAGGTTATATATGGCATATTCAGTTTTACTGGTGGAAGAAGACCCCAGACTGAATAGATACAACTGTTCTACCGCAAGTAACTTGACACTTTCTCACATAACATTTTTAGAGCGAGCGGGATTCGAACCTGCGAGGTAAGTGATCTTGAGAGGGCGCCTTAGACCACTCGGCCACGGTGGACCCTTCATGCATGCTGTTATAATGGGAGGCTACGTTTTAAACTTATTTATTTTACATAAAGTGGCGTAGCTGACCTTAAAATGATGTGCAAGCCCTTCAGGTTCTAACGGGTATGGAGGCATGCTCACCCAGACTTTATTTGTTTTTTTGGATGCATTTCCTGAGTTCTTGAGGTATTACCAGGAGATATAATGATGAATTCTAAAGATAATGTGCAGTCCCGGGCATTGTGGCGTTGAGGCTGCTATGTCACTGACATAGATCTATAGTCTATTGTGATTCATCCAAATTCTTACAACATATGATACAAATCATAGTCGAAGTCCCAGGGCTACGTTCAGCAAACATGTTCAATGCCTGGTTCCCTAAAATTGTTGCGTACTGTGCGCTAATTTGAGGTTGAAAATATGTTAGCTAACGTTATCAAACGTTTGACCGAACTGAACGCAGCCATGTATTAAACATGCGGATAAAGCGTCTTGCTCAAGGACACCAAACATGAACGATTTAACTCCAACTGGACCACGTGCTCCACACATTCTGGTTGTTCATTTGTTACAGCACTCGTTTAAATATTTCATTGAAGCAAGATATATACTCACAAGTACAATTTATTCTAAATGTGTACAGTCTAAAATACTGATCATTCAACACTTGGGCTACGCGCCTAGGTTAGCCTAAAAAGAGATTTCCCGCCTAAAATGGCAATATATTTTGTGACGTATTAAATGAGTCGTGTGATTTCATTTTGATTTCAATTTGATCCGTTATGCAAGTTAAAATTGTTTTATCTTAAAAAGAGTCAGAATGACGAAGGTCGTCAAACAGTATTTGCACTTTTGGCTAAATTGAAAATATTACGGAACAATAATATAAGGTATATATTAAATGTAAAATAACTGTTATGGAAGCAGATTTACACAAGCTTCTAAAGCTTTTTTCTGTATCCTTTCCACATAATTTGTTAAACGTATGACTTTATGCTTTATTGTTAAATGTATGCTAAATATATGTTCTTATGTGAATAAGATATTGTTTAAACTAAACAGTATTCAAATGTTGTCTATTTTTAGAATGGGGATTTCGTTTCAAGTTTACCACTTCAATCTAAATATATATGTTGTCACGTTTTGGTGGATTTGACATACTAAACTATTCGGTTTATACTTATTAATGATAATAAGATGGGTTTTTTTATCCATTACAATTCATTGTTTTTCCCTGATATACTCCCTTTAATACTTTAATATCAATTAACCAGTATTATTTACACCTGAAAAAAAGTTAAGCCCCCCCCCCCCCCCCCCCCCGAATTTGACAATGAATGACAACACAGGTGCTGTCATGAGATGACCGGTAAATTGAGCTAAGCAAATATAAGGTGATGTGTGTAGCAAGAACCTTTCAACAATCAAAGAGGCCCTCTCAGTTGTTTTGGAGATCTAAAGGAACATTGCCAATAATTTTTAGAGATTTAGGGAACATTGGCCATTACTTTCAGGGATCCAGGAATCAAAGTAATAATTTTAGAGATCTGGGGCAAATACATTTGGGGAACTATGGCAAATACCTTTGGAGGTCCGAGGAACAATGACCGTTACTTTAAAAGATCCAGGGAACAGGGACGTTCCCTGGGAGGGCCTCATCAAAGATCTGCACAGTTATCAGTTTAGTTACCTTTTAATCAAAACACCAGTGAATATACATGTTTTCAAGTGAATATGTTTTTACTTAATGACGGGTATTACTCTAACATGACTTTCTATGATGCGATCGTCAGTAACATGTATAACCGCCGCGTGCCCGGATGAAAGCTTTCGACTCCACACCCCCACCCCCCACCCCCCACTCTCATCAGGACCGTAGCCAAAGTTTAATTTACAGGAGGCACGAACCCCAAACCATGCTAGAGGTGTTCAGGGAGAGGTGAGGATGGGTGTGTGTGTGTGTGTGGTGTGTGTGTGTGTGTGTGGGGGGGGGGGGTCCTTAGACCACTCCCCGATCCGATATATTATGATATATTGGGACTGAAAATATGATATGTAAAGGATATGACATTTTGTTGCAAAAGCAATTCATATATTCCGGATAACTATATTTGTTTTACAAAAAAAACTATTTAAAAATTCTAACCCCCACTAAACCTTATTCAGGCAAACTGCCTCCGTTTGCCTCAGTGTGACTACACGCCCTTCTCATGCCACCAGTAAGACGTCGGGTCAGGTCCTTGAGTATATTTTGCCATTCTCGGTGCAAAACGTGTGCTACTGGAGGATCCGTCTTGTGTATCTTGCGACCAAGGATATCACAAATTTGCGCTAAAATTGGGGGGAAATTCAGTGGGTGCTTAACCCTTTTCCAGGTGTATATACATAATTATATATATATTTTTTTTTATGCTCGTGAAATACGCTCACTTAAACTTACTATTTTACTTTTCTTATAATTAGATAAAAAAATGTTTTATTGATACATTTTATTAAATATGCTGGATCAAAAATAATACATAAATAAAACATATAGATAAAAAAGGTTAAACAATATTTGCGGGCATCCCAGATATTATATACTATAAAAAGATACACAACTCTTACTATTTTGTAGTTTCATCTGTACTTGTGTTACTGCCCCTTATCTATATTTCCGCGAAACAACTTCACTCTCCTGGTGCAAAGGAAGTATTTATGTCTTAATTTTAAATTATAAAATTGGCATTGCGGAGCACTATTTGATATGGATTTGGAATACATGTACATTACAGGTTATTTATGGCAGCTACAGAAATACCAAAAAACAACGACAACGCCATGTTAGAACTACTTAACATTGGATAAACACTAATGTAAATACACTATGATTTGAAACACGCACGGACCCTGGAATGTTTCTCAGTAACTATTATATAGCGAATCCACGCAGGGACCTTGGAGTGTTACTCAGTTACTATTCTATTGCGAGCTCACGCAGGGACCCTGGAATGTTCCTCAGTTACTATTCTATAGCGAATTCACGCAGGGCCTAACATGTTCCTCAGTCACTATTCTATAGTGAATCCACGCAGGGACCCTGTAATGTTCCTCAGTTACTATTATTTAGCGTATACACACAGGGACCCTGTAATGTTCATCAGTTACCATTCTATAGCGAATGCACACAGGCACCTTGGAATGTTCCCCCAGCTACTAGTGTATAGCGAGCACACGCAGAGACGTTGGAATGTTCCTCAGTAACTATTCTATAGCTAATCAATACAAATACCTTGGTATGTTCCCCACTTACTAGTCTAAAGCGAATGTTGGAATGTTCCTCATCAGTTACTTTTCTATAGCGAATCCACATAAATACCTTGAAATGTTCCCCAGTTACTATTGTATAGCAAGCCCACACAGGGACTTTGGAATGTTACCCAGTTATTATTCTATAGTGAATCCACACAGATACCATGGAATGTTCCTCAGTAACTATTCTATAGCAAATCCACGCAGGGACCCTGGAGTGTTCATCTGCTAATATTTTAAAGCGATTCCACGCAGGGACACAAATGTTTCTTATTTACTATTTTATAGCAAATCCACACAGGGACCTTCGAATGTTCCTCATTTACCATTATGTAGAGAATCCAAGCAGGGACCTTGGCGTGTTCCTCAGTTACTATTCTATGGCGAATCCGCGCAGGGACCTTGGCGCATTTCTCAATTATTATTCTATAGCGAATCTACACAGGGACCTTGGCGTGTTCCTCAGTTCTATTCTAAAGCGAATTCACATAGGGGCCTTGGCGTGTTCCTCAGTTACTATTCTAGGGCGAATGCATGCAGGGACCTTCGCATGTTTTTCAGTTTTTAATCTATAGCGAATCCACTTGGCATGTTATTAGTCACTATTCTATAACAAATCCACACAGGGACCTTGGCGTATTCCTCAGTTACTATTCTATAGCGAATCCACGCAGGGACCTTGGCGTGTTTATCAGTAACTATTCTATAACGAATCCACGCAGGGACCTTGGCGTGTTTCTCAGTTACTATTATATAGAGAATACATGCAGGGACCTTGGCGTATTCCTCAGTTACTATTCTATACCGAATACACGCAGGGACCTTGGTGTGCTCCTCAGTTACTATTGTAGGGCGAGTTCATGCCCAGTCCTTGGCGTGTTCCTCAGTTACTATTCTATAGCGAATACACGCAGGGACCTTGGCGTATTCCTCAGTAACTATTCTTTAGCGAATCCATGCAGGGACCTCAGCGTGTTCCTCATTTACTATTCTATAGTGAATCCACACAGGTACCTTGGTGTGTTCCTCAGTTACTATTCTATGGCGAATCCACGCAAGGACGTCGGCCTGTTCCTTTTCTAGGGCGAATTCATTCCCAGTCCTTAGCGTGTTTCTTATTAATTATTCTATAACGAATCCATGCAGAGACCTTGGCCTGTTCCTCAGTTACTATTCTATAGCAAATCCACACAGGGACCTTGGCGTGTTCCTCAGTTACTATTCTATAGCGAATTCACGCATGGATCTTGGTATGTGCTTTAGTTACTATACTATAGCGAATCCACGCAGGGACCTTGGCATATACCTCAGCTACTATACTATAGCGAATCCATCCACACAGCGACCTTGGCGTGTTCCTCAGTTACTATCCTATAGCGAATCCACAAAGGGACCTTGTTATGTGCCTCAGTTACTATTCAATAGCGAATCCACGCAGGGACCTTGGCCTGTTCCTCAGTTACTATTCTATAGCAAATCCATCCACACAGGGACCTTGGCGTGTACCTCAGTTACTATTCTATAGCGAATCCACGCAGGGACATTGGTATGTGCTTTAGTTACTATACTATAGCGAATCCACGCAGGGACATTGGTATGTGCCTCAGTTACTATTCTATAGCGAATCCACACAGGGACCTTGTTATGTGCCTCAGTTACTATTCAATAGCGAATCCACGCAGGGACCTTGGCCTGTTCCTCAGTTACTATTCTATAGCGAATCCATCCACACAGCGACCTTGGCGTGTTCCTCAGTTACTATCCTATAGCGAATCCACACATGGACCTTGTTATGTGCCTCAGTTACTATTCAATAGCGAATCCACGCAGGGACCTTGGCCTGTTCCTCAGTTACTATTCTATAGCAAATCCATCCACACAGGGACCTTGGCGTGTACCTCAGTTACTATTCTATAGCGAATCCACGCAGGGACATTGGTATGTGCTTTAGTTACTATACTATAGCGAATCCACGCAGGGACCTTGGTATGTGCCTCAGTTACTATTCAAAAGCGAATGCACGCAGGGACCTTGCCGTGTGCCTCAGTTACTATTCAATAGCGAATCCACGCAGGGACCTTGTCCTGTTTCTCAGTTGCTATTCTTTAGCGAATCCATCTACACAGGGACCTTGACGTGTTCCTCAGTTACTATTCTATAGCGAATCCACGCAGGGACATTGGCATGTGCCTTAGTAACTATACAATAGCGAATCCAAGCAGGGACATTGGCATGTGCCTCAGTTACTATTCAATAGCGAATCCACGCAGGGACCTTGGCGCCTGGGGAAGAGCCTGATGTTCCTCAGTTACTGTTCTATGGCGAATTCACGCAGAGTCCTTGGAATTAACACAATCCTCTTTAAAATAATCAGAGTAGATCCATACGAGGAAAAGACAACAGAACTTCATACCGACACTTCCTTTAAAGTTCAATCTAAATCCAATGTGCGGTTAATGAGATGAAGTGAGGACAATATGTCTATTATAAAACATTAAACGTATACATGTATCTTATACAAGAGTCCCGCAAAGACATGGACGACTAGGCTTCATAATTGCTACAATGTTCCATTTATTGAGTGGCCAAGGAGAAGAGCAGACAATATTTCTGATTGACAGATAGACAGACATAAAGACAAGACAAGACAAGACAAGACAAGACAAGGCAAGGTAAGGCAAGGCAGGCACAGACAGGCACAGACAGGCAGGCAGGCAGGCAGACAGAGACAGGCAGACAGAGATAGGCAGACAGAGACAGACATAACAGCAACAAAATGCCTCTGCCACAATGTGAGAAACATAAACAGTCGTGACCCTATGACAACACTAAGTTTACTCTTCACAAGAGTTATATAATTTACAAAACAATGTAGACTGCGAATACGATATACATGTAGTTATTGTTGAAAAGGCCAACTACAATGGGCTTATGAGACACCTTTATGTTGTACACAGCTACTCCTTGCCAGAAATGAGGCTGTAAGACATTCGATACTCCTCAATTTAACTAGTTGCTGGGTCACATCAGAAAAAAGTGCTTCCATCGGAATTCCAAGTGGACGCCTTAACCACTGAACATTTACGACATGCTATGCAAATTAGATAATGTCACACCCGAAGTGTTCCCAGGTAGAACTAGTACTAAGCATATACAGAAAAAGTGTCTATCTTAAGGACACCGCATACCTCTGATCCTGGGTTCGATGCCCTACCACCGGATCACGTGGTCCATCCACTCAACCCTTACTGATAGTATGTCACATCTGAATTGAGTCAAAACAGTGATCGTTCGTATTTGTTTAGTTTAAAAGTACATTATATTCCCTTTCAATCACACATTTAAAGTTACACATGTTCCAATTTAGATGCTTAATTTTAGCCACACAAAAGAAAAAAAGTCACATAAAAGCTTTTTTTAAGAGTCCAGAAACAGCCACATAATTATTATTTTCAACTGCTTTTCAACCGTCCATAAAAAGTACTAACCCTAGACACTTAACTACCCATTCGTGTGCACTGAAAGACGGACGGACGGACGAACGGACGGACGGACGGACGAATATCGATCAAAATACTTCACTTGAACATTTGGCTCAAGTTTAGGTTAAACACAAAAGAAAAACATATTGAACTAGTGCATAACCTTCTCATTTATTGCTTACTGCTTATGGTATAGATATTCAAAGTGGTTATAAAATTCCACTACCAATTAAATAGGTACTGCTTGTCAAATGGTCAATGATCAACTTTTTAATGCACATATTTCAAAACACATATTTCTCTTTGTTTGGAAATTAGGAAATATTCAAAATAAATTGCCTTTTTGAGACACTTGATATTAGAACTGATTTAGTTAAACATCAGACATACCATAGTCTCTTTGTTCAAATCATAAAAAGTTTCAGTTTTCGATTTAAAGATGCATGATTGAGACTTACCTCTGACAAAAGGCAGATGCATCTTTGACGAATATCGCCATGGAAACCTAAATGTATGTACATTAATTGAAATTTTAACAAAAAAACCCCAAAAAAACGTAGCGAATGTATGCACTGAGTTTAAGGTATATATTGTTAGAACTAATATATATACTAGCATATATAGAATTCCATTTGATTTTCGACCAACCACTGGCAACTACATTAATCTGATCATTATTATGAAAAAGAACTGAGTTTGTTCTCTAAACATCTTCCATGCATAGGTTAATGAATAGTTAAACTCGATATGTAATTATTTGTTTTTGCACGTGATGCACATGCTAATGGAAGAAAGTGTGTTTTTTGTAATGTATTAGAGGACGAATTTCTTTTATTTTAAATACTACCTGTATATAGATTTATGTTTGCTTATGGGTTTGTTTTGTATCTTACAGTCAAATATGACTGCCATTACTAAAATTAGACTTAAATCAACAAGGTGTTAACAGAACCTCTCTTCTGAAATCTCTCATTCATTTTGTGATCATGAAATTGGATCATTTTTTCTCAGATTGAGTTTTTTCATATTCATGAAATATCCAAGCTGAATGACTCAGCTTGTAATGTTTGCATTTTATAGGAAATATCCAAGCTGGATACCGCAGTTTGTAAAGTTTGCATTGTGAAGGGAAATAACCAAGGCAGGCTACCGCAGCTTGTAAAGTTTGTATTGTGTATAAATTATGTAGAAAAAATGTCCAAGACTGGCTACCGCAGCTTATAAAGTTTGCATTGTGTAGAACAATGTCCAAGACTGGCTGCCGCAGCTTGTAAAGCTTGCATTGTGTAGGAAAATGTTTAAATTGACAACTACTCTAAAACCTCGAAAACACGTTCAGGCAAAATGTCTTATGTTTTTGTCGCCGTCTATAATCCAATATGGACGCTGCTACTATGTTATTGTATGATGATTAGCTTTACTTTCAACAAACTTTCAGTCATATCTCGACAGTGTCTACTGGAGATCGTACTGAAATATCATGCCGAAGACACATGATATGATACCCCACCCAGTCACATTATACTGACATCGGATCAACAATATATATAACTAGAAAAGCGGCGTGGAAGCCTTTAATGCCATTTTTAAAGACCTGGTTTGACACAACCAGGTATCGAACCCGCGATCTTCCTCATGCGAGGATGACACTCTACCACTAAACCGCCACAGCTGTCATTTTCTGCTCTTAATCAGATGAGCGTATCAGGGCCATCCAGGTCCTCTTGTTCTATGTTTACCTGATATTTAGTGTCTGACGCTGAATTATGGTTTAAGATAAGAATGTGAGCTAGATATTTGTATCAACCGCAATATGACTCCAACTGACTAAACCATCGTAATGCAGTCAAAATGCTTTATTAGACTATCACGCTCGCTAATTAGTAATTACAAACCAATCAGTGGTTTGGTTCAGAATTACGAGTACAGATAAACAATTAATTGTCAAATTATTGGTTAATTATCCATGTTTACGCTATCAGGCATATTGTCTTGTAATGTAAACACAAGACTCCGACAGATACACCCCCCGCCCCCCCCCCCCACTTCCACCTTAGTCTATCCCAGAACCTGATATCTTCCGAAGTATGAGAGAAAGGTCCGTTCTGCAAACTACTTCCACCTTCTGAGACTGCGTTACATGTTGAAGGATGATGAACCAATTCTCGGCACAGTAATTGCTATCAAATATGGCCTCATGGAATATTGACTTGTTCAAATGAGTTCTCTCGTTAAATAAATGCTTTATTATTATTATCATTATTATCATTATAGTCGCTTTTAACTTTTTTTTCTTATATCCCAACGTTGTCTACTTTAGACAATATTCTAAACGTTGTCACATTGGGTCATCATGCCGCAGACACATTTTCCACAGTTATATCGCGACATTGTCTACTTTAGACAATATTCTAAACGCTGTCACATTGGGTCATCATGCCGCTGACACATTTTTCCCAGTTATATCGCGATATTGTCTACTTTAGACAATATTCTAAACGCTGTCACATTGGGTCATCATGCCGCAGACACATTTTCCACAGTTATATCGCGACGTTGTCTACTTTAGACAATATTCTAAACGCTGTCACATTCGGTCATCATGCCGCAGACACATTTTCCACAGTTATATCCCAACGTTGTCTACTTAAGACAATATTCTAAACGCTGTCACATTGGGTCATCATGCCGCTGACACATTTTTCCCAGTTATATCGCGATATTGTCTACTTTAGACAATATTCTAAACGCTGTCACATTGGGTCATCATGCTGCAGACACATTTTCCACAGTTATATCGCGACGTTGTCTACTTTAGACAATATTCTAAACGCTGTCACATTGGGTCATCATGCCGCAGACACATTTTTCACAGTTATATCGCGACGTTGTCTACTTTAGACAATATTCTAAACGCTGTCACATTGGGTCATCATGCCGCAGACACATTTTCCACAGTTATATCCCAACGTTGTCTACTTTAGACAATATTCTAAACGCTGTCACATTGGGTCATCATGCCGCTGACACATTTTTCCCATTTATATCGCGATATTGTCTACTTTAGACAATATTCTAAACGCTGTCACATTGGGTCATCATGCCGCAGACACATTTTCCACAGTTATATCGCGACGTTGTCTACTTTAGACAATATTCTAAACGCTGTCACATTGGGTCATCATGCCGCAGACACATTTTCCACAGTTATATCACGACGTTGTCTACTTTAGACATTATTCTAAACGCTGTCACATTGGGTCATCATGCCGCTGACACATTTCCCCCAGTTAAATCGCGACGTTGTCTACTTAAGACAATATTCTAAAACGCTGTCACATTGAGTCATCATGCCGCAGACACATTTTTCCCAGTTATATCGCGACGTTGTCTACTTTAGACAATATTCTAAGTGTTTTATGTTATTGTATGGTGTTCAGCATCGCTTTCAACATTTTCTTCAGTTATATCGCGACGTTGCGTACTTTAGACAATATTCTAAGTGTTTTATGTTATTGTATGGTGTTCAGCATCGCTTTCAACATTTTCTTCAGTTATATCGCGACGGTGCCTACTTGAGACAATACACACTGGAGTATCATGCCGCAGACACATGGTATGATACCTCACCCAGTCACATTATACAGACACCGGGTTGTCCAGACCTAGAATTCTCCTCCGAATACTGATCGACAAACGAGGAAACTTCTAGTACCATTTTTTCAGTCTTTGGTATGACTCGGCCGGGGAACGAACCCACGATCTTCCGCATGCGAGGCGGACACTCTACTCCTAAAAAATGAACCAACGTTTGTTAAACACATTTGGTTAAATATTGATTTCAGTTTTTTTATACCACTTTGCCTCGAACACAGGTGTTCGATTCCCGTTTGATATACAGACGTTTGTCGTATCTTCGATAATTTCAGTTTGTTTAAAAATATCATGCGTAATTTATATGCCATTAAGGGCTAACAGACGATCGATTAACCTAAACACTCTTTTTTTGGATCATTGAAGGTTAACCAGAACTCGAACCCAACTATCGCTGCAAGTAACTGATAACTTTCCCACTTGAACCAGCGATGAGGAAGACGAATGATAGAGAGACGCAATGTCGTAAGATCAATCATCACGGATACTGTAGCCGGTTGATTCGAATTCACGACCCCTGAACCAATATAATAGTCAGAGGCGCAACTGATCAAGCTAACCGGGACTGACTATAATTTCAGTAAAACCGAAGAACTATCACACCGTCATACTGAATTTAAGAGGTACATTTTCTTCAGATATTTGGCCCGAGCGGCAAGACACTTTTAATCTGCGACTGAGATAAGTCCGCTGGAGGTTGGGTGTGTGTGGTTGTTGAAGGGGTCACTTGACCTGAAAATCGGTACATATTTACCCTGTAAACTTCAAAACATAGGCACCAACTCTACATTGCTGCCAAAAATTCGGAGGTCAAAACTTTACATTCAAATCAATTAAAGGGGTAGAAACTCTACATTCAAACAAATTATATAGGAGTTCGCATTATGCAATTCTACATCATATGTCCAAATAAAGGGGTTAAAACGGCGGCACATATGTACAAACCAAGATATAAGGAGTGACCCCAACCCCCGGGGACAAGTTGGCCATAGACGATCCTCTCCTATTTTTTTTTTAAAAAAATAGTTAAAAAGTAGACATTGTAAGTTATATTTAACAAAATAGTGATGACACAAATAGCATCAACTCTTTTTCTTCTTTATATGTATACCATTATTTAAAAGTGCCAAATTATACATACGTTATTTGTTAAACTTTAGGGGAATGGCCCAGTCTAATGTTGGAACAACGTGTAACCAAACCCCATTTCTGTATTATAACTGTTTAAACCAAAAAAGGAAAGTTGCCAGGCAATATATTTAAACTCGATATACATGAACTATAATAATTTTAATTTAGTATGATGACATTTAAAAATAATCACAACACAAAATAAAACTACATAAATGCATAGAAAGGTGTTAATATATATATATTATTATATAATATTATATGTGTTTTCTTTTATTTTTGTCCTCTGAAGAAGACGTAAAGTCGAAATCTAGTTAAGGATATCTCGTTATAAGTATTAGCACGGTAAAATGGTAATTCTCTATACTGTATTCACTATTTATACCATTTATGTATCCTTCGCGGATCCGGTGCTCCTGAAAGGAATTTTGTTAGACGCATGATTCTCCCTATCATAAATATATATATATATATATGCACTTTCGGAACAAGAAAAGGTACATGTATCAAAGGATCAGATCAGGTTCACGAAGGTTCACGAAGCCTCAATATCGGCCTTGTAAAATACATTAATTTCAAATACTTATTTTTCAGTTAAGCTTGGTGTGTTTGTATCAAATATCCTTTATTCCTTTAAAATATGTTTATATTTATTTCTATTCATAGAATAAAAGAATAAGTACAATTAGAATAAAAAAACATCAAATTTTGCATAAAAAATTCTTGAATTTTCAGGACCATTTTGCGGGCTTCGTGAACCTGGTCCTTACAACTTGCCAGTATGATACGACTTCACGTTAAGAATTGGAGCGCATGGTTCAGCGGTAGAGCACCGAACCAATGTCCGGAGGGTTATATGTTCGATCCTCTCCAACGTTGTGTGGTGTCCTTGAGGAATACACTTTTTCCGCTTATATATTTAGTACTGGTTCTATCCAGGAATATTTCGAGTGTGATTTCTATAAGTTGTAGTAACTTGTTTCGCAGTCGAAGTAAAATAAATAAGTTTAAACTAAACGTTATGCATTGAACTGTAAGTCACAGTTGACGATGAAATCATCTACATGATAATTCATTCCTTTTCATTTGCAATATAATTATTTTATACTGTCGTGAAAAGTATTTCTTTTATGAGTTTATAGACTTTAAATGTTTCTGACAATCAATTATTTTTAATAATTTCACTGATTTAAACAGTAAAAATATGAATATTAATTTCACTGTTTAGATAATATTAAATAAAAGTAAATATTGCAGATTCTAAGTAAAATATCGATCAGATTTCAGTGAAAACCGCAACTGACAATCTTTCTGGTGACGTCGTCATTAGAGACAATGGGGAAATAAAAATTACGTTTCCATGGAAATAATTAAGAAGAAGAAAAAATACATAAAAACTACACACCAATATTCTACTAGCCGGACGTGAATAAATCATATTGTTGTCTGCAGCCATTTAATAATGCCGGAAGTAAGTATACATTTTGATTTTAATTGATAAATCTTAGTTGGAATTCTGTTTAAAAAACACATCCGTTAAATGAACTTATACTATTACGACATCTCTTTCGCATTATTTAAATTTGTGAAGAAGATTTAACCGTTTCTAACTATATCAATTAAAGAGGAAAGGAATTTTGGTGCCGACGTTTAAAGGTATGACTGTGTATGACATAATGATACTAGTAAATCTGGCGAGGTATATTGTAGGTGTATAACAATAGGAAACATGTAAATCTGGCGTGGTATATTGTAGGTATATAAAGACACGATACATGTAAATAAGGTGTGGTATATTGTAGGTATATAACAATACGATACATGTAAACCAGGCGTGGTATATTGAAGGTGTATAACAATACGATACATGTAAATAAGGTGTGGTATATTGTAGGTGTATAACAATACGATACATGTAAATCAAGCGTGGTATATTGAAGGTGTATAACAATACAATACATATCAATCAAGCGTGATATATTGAAGATGTATAACAATACGATACATGTTAATCTGGCTTAATATATTGTAAGTGTATAACAATACGACACATATAAATCAGGCGTGTTAAATTGTAGGTGTATAACAGTACGAAACATGTAAATCTGGTGTGGTATATTGTAAGTGTATAACAATACGACACATGTACATCTGGCGTGGTATATTGTAGGTGTATAACAATCAATAAAGGTAAATCAGGCGTTGTATATTGCAGGTGTATAACAATGCGATAAATGTAAATCAGGCGTGGTATATTGTAGGTGTATAACAATACGTTAAATGTAAATCAGACGTGGTATAATGTAGGTGTATAACAATACGATAAATGTAAATCTGGCGTGGTATATTTTAGGTGTATAACAATACGACACATGTAAATCAGGACAGGTATATTGTAGGTGTATAACAATACAATCAATGTAAATCAGGCGTGGTATATTGTAGGTGTATAACGACACGACACATGTCAATCTGGCGTGGTATATTGTAGGTGTATAACGATACGATACATGTAAATCTGGCGTGGTATATTGTAGGTGTATAACAATACGATACATGTAAATTAGGCGTGGTATATTGAAGGTGTATAACAATACGAAACATGTAAATCTGGCGTGGTATTATAATGTAGGTGTATAACGATACGATACATGTAAATCAGGTTTGGTATATTGCAGGTGTGTAACGATACGGCACATGTTAATCTGGCGTATTGAATTGCAGGTGTATAACGATACGACAAATGAAAATCAGGCGTCATATAGTGTATGTGTGTAAACGATACGACACATGTAAATCTGGCGTGGTATATTGTAGGTGTATAACAATACGATATATGTAAATCTGGACAAATGTAAATCAGGCGTAGTATAATGTAGGTGTATAACAATACGATACATGTAAATCTGGCGTGGTATATTGTAGGTGCATAACAATACGATACATGTAAATCAGGCGTGGTATATTGTAGGTGTATAACGATATGATACATGTAAATCTGGCGTGGTATAATAATTTAGGTGTATAACGATACGATGTTTGTAAATCAGGTTTGGTATATTGCAGGTGTGTAACGATATGGCACATGTAAATCTGGCGTGGTGTATTGCAGGTGTATAACGATACGACAAATGAAAATCAGGCGTCGTATATTGCAGGTGTATAACGATACGACACATGTAAATCTGGCGTGGTATATTGTAGGTGAATAACGATACGACACATGTGAATCTGGCTTGGTATATTGTAGATATATAACAATACGACACATGTAAATTTGGCGTGGTATATAGTAGGTGTGTAACAATATAACACATGTAAATCTGGCGTGGTATATTATAGGTGTATAACAATAGCATAGATGTAAATCTGGCGTGGTATATTGTAGGTTTATAACAATACGACACATGTAAATCTGGCGAGGTATATTATAGGTGTATAACAATACGATGTTTGTAAATCTGTCGTGGTATATTGTAGGTATATAACAATATGATACATGTAAATCCGGCATGGTATATTGTTGGTGTATAACAATACCACACATGTAAATATGGCATGGTATATTGTAGGTGTATAACAATACGACACATGTAAATCTGGCCTGGTATATTGTAGGTGTATAACAATATGATGTAAGTAAATATGGCGTAGTATAGTGAAGGCTCATCAAATATGAAATATGCAAATCAGGCGAAGTGTGGATGACAATATGTAAATGAGGTATTTTACATTACAGGGATATAACAAGACAAATACAACGAGCGGTATTCCAGATCGGAATGCACCGATCGAGGATTCGGATGACTTCGAACAGAGAAATAAATGGAAAATTTAAAGACGTTCGCTGAGTAATCGCGTTGTGTATTTAATATGTTTCATCACATTATTTTCATAATTACAGACTCCAAGATTACATATGTGAAATATGCTAGTAAGTCAGTATCCTCGAGTCAACCTTCTATCACATTAGTTTTATGCTTTTTGTATTCGAAAAATATTCAATAAGGCCTCTGAAGCATTGTTCTCTCAGCACATCGTTATAGAAACCATATATGGACTATCTGGTCAATATAAACAAGATTTTGGTTCTGTAGATATTTTTAATCCCCTTTTTTGGTGATTGAAATAGTGCCTATTGCACTAAAACGTTTTTTTCAGTTTTCAGTTCAAGTTAACTGACTGGCACCCTACTGACATGAAGGTATTTATCTATTTCAGCTAAGATAATATATATTTACGAGTTTAGTTTGTTTTTATGATAAATATGGTTTAAACATAAATTACTCGATTCCAAATAGTTTTGAAAATGAATTATAAATAGCAACAAATATTTTAACACTTTCGATAATTTAATTTTAAAAAATGGGTCAAACTCATAAAGCTGAGTTGGTTATGCGTCGAAATGTAAATACAGGGAACACCACATCGAATCCCCGCCCACCCACAATCTCTTAATGATTGGGCATGAATATCCCACCTCTGAATATGTGGGGAAGTAGTCAGTGACTTGCAGAGATAAAGGGTATCTAGTACTTATTGGTAGTTATACTTGGAATAGATGATAAGGTGCGTTTAACACCGTTAGAAAACTGATATACTGTTGGAAAAAGGCGCCAAATCCAAGTCAAACAAATCCCCGCATAACTAGAGCCAACTGAGTCTATATGTATGACCTGATATCTTCGGATTCTGAGTTTAAACATATTTTATTGCCATAAATATACAATTGGGTCGGGTCACAATTTCTTACAACGTTAGTTACGACCCTTCCCTAAATACAACATTACATAAAATTAATGCATGGCTAAAATTTTATTAGAAAGTTAACCTTTTATAAACAAATACAATGCTTAAGAGAAAACAAACATATTCTGAATAGTATACAAAATACATGTAAACACTGGGAAGAATAAGTAAAGTGCGAAATGCTTAGTATATTGACCAAACAGAAGGTAAACAGTAATTTGAAAAGACAATAGTGGAAAGATAGAAGAGAAGAAAATATATACATGTACATGTCATCCAAACATCATTGCCCTGTGATTGAACATTAATCATTAGGTGGTATATGTGGTCGAAAGCGTCCACTCTCTTAAATAAACTTATGAACGCATCTAATTGAATGTTCATTATGTTCTTGCTTTAATTCGGTGTTTCCAAGATAATGTTGATAATAAACGGGTGAAAGTTTCTTGTAGATTGAAAAGGTTGTACTCTTTGAGTTGTGAATCTTTTGCATTTAAAGAAATAGTGAGTTGCATTTTCAGGGCCATTCGGTTGTCGGTATACGGTACAAACAAGACTAATTTTATTTTTATTTTTTATTTCTATCCAAATCGAGTATGAAAGAGGATTTTCTAGTTCTTCAACTCTCTTTGTAATTAAATTTCTTGAAACATAAACTAGGAGCCCTCCGGAATGCGCAGCGCTATCCTTCCTATATACACCGGAATGTGTATCAATGTATAATATATCATCAGATACCATTTCGGTAAGATGTGTGTTCGGTAAAACACAATATACATGTATCAAAGTCTTGAAAATTATCTTTAATAAATTATTTTTTGTTTCGTATGCTTCGAATATTAAGATGAAATAAAGATAATCCATTCGAATGCTCCGCAGAAGAAGGACCGTGATTTAATTCCACGTTACCGGACATTATAATAAGTAGTAATATGATGACTGAGAATTCGTAATTTAAAATGCTCGACTTGAGATATAATGTTGTTAACTGCAATGCTAAACGATAACATTTAAACAAATATACTAAAATATAATACAATACATGTGTAGATTTGGACATAAAGAATAATTTTCTATATATACCACCACCGCATTTACAGTGCAAGCGGTCAATGGCAACTCGCTAACACAGTAAGTCGTTACCCATTTGGGATTAATCTGATTTAAAATAAAAATTCACAGTGAGTGACCGGCCACTAAATGCACGCTTTTTCAACAAAATTCCGCTGGACTGTCATGTAAACATTGCAAGATGTGATTGTGGAAGGAGAAAATAAATAAAGGAAGGGAAAACACAACTTCGAAAACAAGAACATGTATACATATCACTTAATGAATACATTTTAACAATCACGCTATTTCGGATTCGTTTCATTCACAAAATAATCAAATCTAATTATCAAATGTTAAGAATTATATTGGGTGCCAGAGTAAATGTAGTGAAATGAAATTGTGAGCAAAAAGGCACATGCTTATTTTATTTATAGAACAGTGCGATAGGTCATGGAAAATGAGCTCTTAATATTTATGAGGAAAAAATGGAAATTTCGATACAAAAGGTTTACTTTTTTTTATTAAACTTGTGTGATTTAACTTTATATGACATAACCCATGCCTGGTGGAAGAAATGAAACAGGAACGGGAACGGGAAAAGATAAATAAAAACAACTCCAAAACGGAAAGATCACCGCTCAGCTTGGACATTACACGCGATAACGGACAGGGCGGTGAAACTGGTTTTACCAGCAGTAGTCAGACCAATACACGGGCAAAACTAACACAAGTGAGTAAACAGCAAAAGCGATTTCATACGTTAACTGGATATTTTAACTTTGATAAAATAAGTGACGCTTTTCCTGGCTTAATTATGGCCGCTAACATGAATACGAGCGGAACTTTGGCTGGAATGAACTTCCCGCAACCAAATTATGGTAGTCAGTTCATGCAATCTCCGCCATTTACACCACAGTTCAATTCAAATGTTGCATCCGCACCTGCTTGGGCAACAGAAATTATAGAGGATATCAAAATGATAATGTTATTGTTGTATGGTGTTTAGCGTCGCTTTCAACAATTTTTCAGTCATATCGCGACGGTGTCTACTTGAAACAGTATTTTGAGCGCTGTCACACTGGAGTATCATGCCGAAGACACATGATATGATACCCCACCCAGTCACATTATACTGACACCGGGCCGACCAGACCTAGAACCCTCCTCTAAATGCTGAGCGCCAAGCGAGGAAGCTTCTAGTACCATTTTTAAAGTCTTTCGTATGACCCGGCCGGGGATCGAACCCACGACCTTCCGCATGCGAGGCGGACGATCTACCACTAGACCACGCTGCGGTCTCAAAATGATAAAACAATCAGTGTCCAAAATCGACATTATTGAGAAAACAGTTAATAATATAAATCAGAAAGTTGATAATATTGAATCCAAAGTAAAACATGTGGACACCAAAATTGCAGAAGTTGAATCGTTATGTTCTTTCACTACACATGAAATAGATTCTACCATGAAAACTATGAACGCTACTAAAATTTATATAGGCCAAATTAAAGTAAAATGTACAAAATTTGATGAAAATATGAAAAATTTCGTGATACAAAGCCAAAAACTCGACGCCAAGCTAAATGATCTCGAAGCCCGCAGTATGAGAGAGAATTTGTTATTATATGCTGTAAAAGAAAATAACGGTGAAAATTGTGAAGATCTAATCTGAAACCTAATCAAAACAAATCTTGGCATAAGCAGCAACATCAGTCTTGACCGAGTTCACAAAATCGGAGCAATGACAGATAGAGGGACCAGATCAATAGTTGCCAAATTTCACAACTATAAAGATAGATGGCTAGTGAGAACTACCTCTTACAATAAATTAAGAGAATTGAAAGCATTCAATTTGGGAATAGGCATCCAGCAAACCAAATCTGTTTTGGTAAAACGACGCACATTATTTCCAGTAATGAACCGGGAAAAAGCAGTTGGAAACACCGTTAAATGGGCAGGAGCGAAACCTCTTGTGCGCAGTAGCAATGGGGGCAACTTTCAGGAAATTGCGAACTAGGACAGGCAGGAGGAGCTTCAAATCGTAGCTTGAAACATTAACGGGTTGATACGAAAAATAACGGATATGATTTCATAACATTTATCAATGCATACGACATCTTATTACTTTGTGAAACATGGATTAATAAAAAAACACAAACTTGATCTTAATTTTAAAGGATATGGAATTAAAAAAATGACGTTTTAGCAGAGGAATTGTAGTAAACTTAAAGGTAAAATTTCACTTGTTGAAAAAAATGAAAATGGTATACCTTGGTTAAAAATTAATCATGATATTTTTTCTTTTTAATGAATATGTTTATATTTGTAACGCATATATTCCACCAAATAACTCAAAAGTTTTAATTGATAAAGATTTTGATTCTTTCGAAGAAATTGAAAAAAGGCATAAAAAAATGGGTAAAACATATGTCGTGGGATATTTAAATAGCAGATCTGGGCAATTTTGAGATATTTAGAATTTAATTAATATCTTGATAATGATGAGAAATGGTTATTTCCTAGCGAAAACAACATTACACAACGAAGTTATAGTGATCACGTGGTTGACAACAATGGGTGTAAACTTATTTCCATGTGTAAATCTAATGATCACAGTATTGCAAATGGATTACAGAAGATAAGAATGTCGGTAATCACACATTCTGTTCATCACGTGGTCTAAGTAAAACAGATTATTTACTATTCGACCCGCTTAATATAAACACTATTCATCACTTTGAAATAATTGATTGGTCACTTTTATCCGACCACGCAGCGATTAGTTTCAGTTTTAAAAAATGTTATCGTGCCAAACATGAGCAGAGCTCAAGTGATATTAATATACAACACAAACTTGTTTGGGATGAAACTAAATTACAAAATTTCAAAAATCTACTAGAAATTAAGATTGATATTCTAAACACGGAGGACATAAATGACGCGAACATTTCAATAGATGCTTACGTCTTACATGAAAATGCAATGAACATTTTTGGTGAAAGAACTTTTCTAAAAAATAAACGCAGTAATGCAACAAATAAATACAATGGTTTGATGAAAATTGTTTTATAGCAAAACAAGAGTTTAAAACAACAAGAAATATTTTTAAAAAAATGAAAATGATGAAAATAGAATAAATCGCGAACAAAATATAATTGAGTTCGAAAAGGGGCAAAGTTTAAATATGAAAAAAGCAAGGTCAAAGGTTAGAAAGTATTTCTAAAACACAGCCGAGGAAATTTTGGAAATCGGTTAAAAATGCTATTAGAAACCTAATGTTAAAAGCAATAATATAAAAATAGAAGTTCTCTATGATAATTTTAATCAACTTTACGGAGAAAATGATAATACTTCTGAATAAACTGATTTGAATGATTTGATGAGAAAAATTGTCATGCCTTAAGCGGAACCGGAAATGCATAAGGCAGTATTCAAACAAAATAATTTTAAATCTGTAGGCACAGACGAAATACCAGCGGAATCATTAAAGCCTCGTATGATATTATATCGCCTCATCTTTTATTATTATTAATTAACAGATTATTTCAGAAAGCAGAATATCCTAATAACTGGGGCACAGGTTATATTATTCCCATCTTTAAAGGTGGTGACCCTGGGAAAACAAAGAATTATCGTGGTATAGCTTTAAATAATATTATTGCAAAAATATATTAGCAAGTTCTTCTAAATCGCTTGACAGTTTGGAATGAAAAATATGAAAAGATATCGAAATGTCAATTCGGATTCTAAAAAGGAAAAAGCACTATTGATTGTGTTTTCATTTTTCACGCCATAATTACCACAAATTTAAATACAGGCAAGAAATTATACAGTGTGCTTATCGATAACGAGAAGTGTTTTGATAAAATAAAGAGATCATGTTTATGGCAGAAATTATTGACAGAAGGAGTGAGCACAAAAATGATTAATGCAATCAAATCCATGTACTCAATTGTACGCTCATCTATTAAATATAATGGTCAGATAACAACCGAACAAGTTCATTCGCATCTAGGGGTAAAGCAAGGGGACCCAAGCTCTGCTTTAATTTTTATGATGTTCGTAAATGATATAATGGCTAATATAAATACGAATTTAAATGATATTTTCTCAATTGAAGATATCAATCTTTTTCTTATTCTCTATGCAGACGACCAAGTCTTATTTGCAACACCTCCGTCATCATTACAGCCAATGCTTGAGGATTTAGAAAATTATTGAAATACGTATAAATTAAAAATCAATACAAGTGAAACTAAAGTTATGATATTTCAAAAAAGTGGCAGGCATGTATCACATGACTTCTATTTATACAATGAAAGATACGAAATAGTATCGTCGTTTAAATACCTGAGTGTTACATTTTTCAAAGACGGTGTCAGGAATAGGACACAAAACTGTATAGCTGAACATGCATCTAAATCTATGTACAGTCTTTTTACGGTTTTTATCTCGCCGCGACGAAGGAGCGAAAGCGAGATGAAGGTGTTGCTTTTCCGTCGACGGAGGCGGCGTCAAACATTTATATTTAGCTCCAACGTTAAGTTTTCTTTTCTTTTTTTCTCTCCCATGGTTAACGGTCAAAGCGGTCACGGCGAGACATATCATTCCGCGGAATTCTTATTAATCAATACGAATTTAAACCGAAAGAAAAATGTAACATGTTTGATAAACTAGTCTCTTCTGTATTAGATTATTGTTCTGGAGTCTGGGGTGCAAATGATGGAACGGATTTCGAACTTGTACATACAAAATTTTGCAGAGAAACACTGATAGTTAATAAGTCAACCAATCTTGAAGGCCTGTTTGGAGAATTAGAAAGAGCACCACTAAAGATAATAAGAAAAATAAAAATGATTCGTTACTGGATACGAATTATAAAATTGAATAAAAACTCTACTGTAAAATAGTATATAATATGCTAAAAGATGATGCAAATAACAACATCAATTATAATGGTCTTAACTGGGCATCTCGAATAAAAAAATATTCTGGAAACCAAAGGTTATAATTTTATAATAAAAGTGTTGTATTGTATTCTACGTTTTCAATCGCATTGTATTGTTTGTAATATGTAGGCTAAATACATATTGTATTTGCTTATGCTGAATAAGATTTGTTCTTGTTCTTGCTTATATATAAAAAAACCCATTCTAAATGAATGATTCTATAATTATAATGTCTATTCATCTATAGTTCATATACTAATTAACCAGTTTACCTTTCAAACATCAATAAACCAATCAATCAATCAATCACTCACTCACTCACTCACTCACTCACTCACTCACTCACTCACTCACTCACTCAATCAATCAATCAATCATCAATCTATCAATCGGTCAACCAATCAATCAATTAATCAACCAATAAACTAATTAATTTCATTTATTGATTTATTTACCAATCACTTAACAAATCAATTAATCAATCAATCAGAAAATCAACTGAATAATTAATTCATTCATTTATCCATCAAGCAATCAATCAAATATTCAATCAATCAAACTTCCGAATCAGGTCTTATAGCCCCCAATATAAAAGCAGGGAATTCCATGCCTGTCCCACAATTCATAGCTATTGAACGCTTACTAAACTGTGACGTCATTCAAACTTTCTCTGAAGCAACTGACCAATCAATGTGCTCAAATGTGGCTTTCCCAATGTCAAATTAATTGACCACTCAGCGTCTTCCTTCTATATTGATATATGATAACGAATCAGCGTGCTCGTATGTGTAAAACAGACCCACTCTCCCGAATGGGTCCGTTCAACAGCAATGTTTGGAAAGCCACATTTGAGCACGTTGGTTGGTGAGTTGCTTGAACTGAAAGTTTGAAGGCCGTCACAGTTTAGCAAGCGTTCATTTGCTATGAATTGTGGGATAGGCATAAAATTCCCTGCTTGTTTCATTGAGGTTAATAGACCTGATTCGAGAGATATCAGGTTCTGGTATTGGCGTGGTCGTAACACTTGCTATTTAACGGACCCAATCGGGAGAGCTGGGTCCGTTCCAAAGACTTGAGCCAAACTATCACTATGGACTGGTTGCAATGATATTGGTTATAATCAGGCAAACTTTAAAGAGTTGAGAGATACGTGGGCGTAGAACAAAGTGTATGGTAAATCATCCCAGGATTTGTGGGCGGGTTGGGTTTCGAACGAACGATCCCTGGGATGACAATCAGACCCATTACCGACTGTGCTAACTGGACCAGGCATATACCTTGGAGGAGGGATACACTTTAACCGAACTAGCTTGCTGACCTCTCCTTTGCATCATATAGATATACTTATGGTGAGCTAATGCAACAATCTGTATGTTGTCGGTATTTCATGATATTATGTGGCTGCTTACATGTTCTTAATTTAGAGACTATTTAATTATACTTTGCATTGAAGTATTCCGGGCCCGATTAGCTCAGTCGGTAGCGCGTCTCACTATCAACCCAGGGGACGTGCGTTTGATTACCCGCTCGGCCACAGTCTCTGTGGTGATTGATATATGCTTCTTATTGGCATTAGTCTCTTATGACTTATTCAAGTTTCTAGTGGAGATTGGATGTGCTCGAGTACTGGTTAACCTTTCAGGATTCCAGGAAACAGAGTATGACGCGCGAGGTCCAGTGGTAGGACCCGAAATTATGATCGGCAGGTCCGTGGGTTCGATTCTCCTCCACGGCCATGTGTGGGGTCCTTGAGTAAGAAAAAATTACTGCATATGCTTAGTACTGGTTCTATCCAGGGAGACTTCGAAAGCGTGATTTGTCTTAGTTGTAAGAACTTGTTTCACATTCGAAGTTGAAATAAACAAATTTAAACCAAACAGTAGTTCGGTTAATGGCTCGTCTGTTAGTTGTCTTTGGTAAAATATGACGCTAATTATTTAAATAATCAATTCTGTTTTCACTTGTAGGTTATCTACGATATCAACCTTTCGATAGCGATTTGGTGAAAATTTGGAAGTCCTCGGTGTTTGTGAGAAAAATGTTTCCAAAAGCTAAGGGTGGTGGGGGTGTACGGTTGTCGGTGTTCTGTCGTCGGATTTTCTGTATATAACTAACTAGACTTGCCAACGTTTAGGAAGCGTCCTTCTCCTCCCCCACTCATCCTCCCTTGGTGGTCAGTATTTACTTTGTGTTGCTATATAAGAAACGTGCCTGTACATTTGCTGCTTTTAACTTTAATCAGCCAACGAATTAATAAACACTCAGACATAACGGAGATAGATCGTTTTGGTATCACGGAAACAGATTGTTTTGATGGCACGGAGACAGATCGTTTTGATGTCACGGAGAAAGATCGTTTTGGTGTCACGGAGAAAGGTCGTATTGGTGTCACGGAGACAGATCGTTTTGATGGCACGTAGACAGATCGATTTGGTGTCACGGAGATAGGTCGTTTTGGTGTCACGGAGACAGATCGTTTTGGTGTCACCGATACAGATCGTTTTGATTGCACGTAGACAGATCGTTTTGGTGTCACGGAGACAGATCGTTTTGGTGTCACGTAGACATATCGTTTTGGTGTCACGGAGACAGATCGTTTTGGTGTCACGGATACAGATCGTTTTGATTGCACGTAGACAGATCGTTTTGATGTTATGGAGACGGATCGTTTTGATGTCACGGAGACAGATCCTTTTTGGTGTCACAGAGATAGGTCGTTTTGATGTCATGAAGACAGATCGTTTTGGTATCACGGAGACGGATCGTTTTGGTGTTACGAAGACCGATCATTTTGGTACCAAGGAGACAGATCGTTTTGGTGTCATTAAGATAGGTCGTTTTGATGTCACGGAGACGGATCGTTTTGATGTCACGGAGACGGATCGTTTTGGTGTCACGGAGACAGATCGTTTTGGTGTCACTAAGATAGGTCGTTTTGATGTCACGGAGACGGATCGTTTTGATGTCACGGAGACAGATCGTTTTAGTGTCACGAAGACAGATCGTTTTGGTGTCACGGAGACAGTTCGTTTTAGTGTCATGATGCTTTGATTTAATACATGTTACAGGACTAATATGGTGTTGCAATATCTGCTTTGATAAAGACTTCTCTTCGTTTGATCATATTTTTGTTTTGCATATAAAATACAGTCAAACCTGTGTTAGTGATCACTTCTATTAAGCAGCCACATGTCTTAAGCAGTCACATTTTTTATTTCTATGCTTTCAGAACAAATTAATCTATCTTAAGTAGCAACCTGTCTTAAAAGGTCACCTTTACTCATTTACTTGACTGGCTGCTTAAGACAGGTTTGACTGTACTTACTAAATTTAAGTGTAAAAAGCTATTTATTTATCAGATCATGGTATATTATTTGATGTAATAAAGGGCTGACCGGATACATTTATGTTTATTTGACCGGTACCAAAATAAACTTTCATCGATTGTTCAATGCAGTTACACCCTTTGAAGAGACAGCTGAGCAGTTTTGTTTTATCAAGGAGATTTTAGTTGGAAAACAATTGGATAAAAATAAGATTTACTAACGTCACAACCAGAATATTTATTGAGGTAACAAAAAACAGGTGAGACTCTTTATGATTATGCTATTAGATTAACAATGAAGGAATGAATCACGATGTGTAATTGACTACTTGACTACCCCCTTGAACAGGTAGGCTAAAGTTTACAATAATGAAGGAATGAACCACGATGTGTAATTGACTACTTGACTACCCCCGTGAACAGGTAGGCTAAAGTTTACACTAATATTAGGTAAAGTAAACAACAGATACGTATTGTGTGAACACTGCAAGAAGCGAGATAGGTACACAAACGACATATACTATTTAAAAGGATCATGTACATCTATAAGTGGTCGCCTCCATTAAGTTGCCACTTGTCTTAAGCAGCCATATTTGTTGTTTCCCACGTGTAGGCTTTTAGAACAAATTAACCTGTCTTAAGCTACCACTTATCTTAAAATGTCAATTTTGCTCATTTACTTGACTGGCTGCTTAAGACAGATTTTAATGTTTATGAACATTTTCAGTTTTAATATCGCAGTGACATATACGACAATGTTTATAAATGTCGATTCAACACCATTCCTGAAAATTAAAATTTTACATCACAAAAAAATATATACTCCAATACAGACCCTTAATTCAATTTTATTTTGAAAACGCGAATGAAACTTTAATACGTTTTAAAGGTTTTCATTTTTTGCACATTTGACAAATGCAAAATGCGTTTTAAATGTCATCAATATAACAGAAAGATAGCAAAAGAAATATCAGTTTGTGTGTTTTCTTAAATGTTGACATATGGCTAATTTAGCCATATGTTGTTGTTGTTGTTGTTGTTGTTTGGTGTTAAGCGTCGCTTTCAACAATTTTTCAGTTATATCGCGACGGTGTCTACGTGAGACAGTATTCTGAGCGCTGCCACACTGGTGTGTCATACCGCATGACACATGGTATGATACCCCACCCAGTCACATTATACTGACACCGGGCCGACCAATCTTATCCTCTTACTGCTAAGCGTCAAGCAAGAAAGTTTCTAGTACCATTTTTTTAAGTCTTTTATATGATCCGGCCGGGGATCGAACCCACGACCTTCCACATGCGATTCGGACGCTAGACCACGCTGCGGTATGACACCATATGTTCATAATGTAACGATGTGTTTGGTAAGTAGACAAAAATAAAATCCACCTCAACATTGTCGTGTGTCCCTTTAAACTGTTTTATGTTATAAATTGTATACAATATTGATTATGTATTACAGTCAAACCTGTCTTAAGCAACCAGTAAATGAGCAAAAGTGACCATTTAAGACAGATTATTTTGTTCTGAAAGCATAGCAATTAGAAATAACATATGTGGCTGCTTAAGACAAGTGGCTGCTACATGTAAATAGAGGTGACCACTTACACATGTTTGACTGTATAGTTGTTCAAAGAAAATCTATAGGGTTTCAACTTGATATAAACATTACAGACAATTCATGATATTATATGTTTGGTTTAAGACAGCATTGCCTCCCTTGGATCAACATTCTTTGCAGTTTCACAACGCATGTTCTTGTTTCAGTTTATTAATATAATGTGGTCGAGTGGTTTATGTTACCATCTCAAGTAAACTAACCTCTCACCGCTGAAGTTTTGGGTTCAAGCCGAACCTGATCTACACATTTTATATGAGAAACTTCGTCAGTGCCTGGCGGAAGGACAGTGGCTCTGCACAGAATCATGAACATGTGGTCTCTCTCCACCAATAAAACTGGTGGGGTCCGTTTCACAAAAAAAACTTACGAGAAAAATCGTCGTAAACGTAAACCAACACTTATTCATATTTGTTTTAATATTCATCGAAATAAATTCAAAATTGCTAAGACCATGCAGAAAATGATATATTTTCTGGAAATGCAATCGTTTTAAATGTCGATCAAAATTTAAACAAACCACGTTGTAATTGTCAAATAGACTTACGGCGATTTTTATCGCAAGTTATTCTGTGAAACGCAGCCCAGGCTGCCAGTTTTTAATACGTTATATCATGTTAATATCTCGTTAACCCCATTAAATAAATAACAAGCTTGACCATATAGTATGTAGGTGTGTATGATCTTAGAAAGAGTCTGAATGACTGACGAAATAATTATCCTCAAACAGTATTTTGCATGTTATCTATTTTTAGAATGGGAATCACCACTCCGATAAATAAACCTGTTTTGTTTTTGCCACGTTTTGGCAGATTTGACATACCAAATAATTTGTATGTATGTGTTAATGATAATGAAATGCTTGGTATTCATTTTAAAAGTACTTTCATTTTTTTAGACATTTATAGCGATTTTCCTGATATAGATCTACTCACTGATCTACTAATGTGTTGCAAAAAAAGGTTGAAGTCTATAATCTGAAAGCCATCGTGCATACTATGTTGCAACGTCATATGTACAATCCGTTATTAAATGTGTCTTTATCAATACAGGGTATCGTCTCTCCAACTCGGGTTGTTCTAAACGTTACCTGCCCTGTAAACAAATTTCTAAACTTCGTGTTATGCGACTGGTCCGATAGTGTGGGTCAGCTAATGCGAAGGCCAAATAAAATAACAGCCGTGTTTAATGTTTCCCTCTCCTGCGGACGGGAGCACTTGACCTGAAAACGGGTACATATGTGTACTGTAAACTTCAAAATATAGGCACAAACTCTACATTGCAGCCTAAAATTAGAGGGTCAAAACTCTACATTTAAACTAATTATATAGGGGTCAAAGCCCAACATTTAAACTAATTGTAGGGGTCGAAACTCTACATTCAAACAAATTATATAAGGGTCAAAACCCTACATTTAAACTTATTGTAGGGGTCGAAACTCTACATTCAAACAAATTATATAGAGGTCAAAACTCTACATTTAAACTAATTGTAGGGGTCAAAACTCTACATTTAAACTAATTTTAAAGGTTGAAACTCTACATTCAAACAAATTATATAGAGGTCAAAACTCTACATTTAAACTAATTGTAGGGGTCGAAACTCTACATTCAAACAAATTATATAAGGGTCAAAACTCTACATTTAAACTAATTGTAGGGGTTGAAACTCTACATTCAAACAAATTATATAGGGGTCAAAACTCTACATTTAAACTAATTGTAGGGGTCGAAACTCTACATTCAAACAAATTATATAGGGGTCAAAATTCTACATTTAAACTAATTGTAGGGGTTGAAACTCTACATTTAATCTAAATAAAACTTTGTCTACACAATGGCATAAACTCTTGGATTTCATGAAGAATTAAGAGGTTCCTTGTTTGGAGTTCCTACCTAGGAGGGGTTTTAACCCCGGATTGAACAAGGGGTCAAAAGTCTACATTATGTGTCAAGAAAGGAGGGTCAAAGCTCTACGTCGCATAATGCAAAATAAATAGGAGTAAAAACTCTACGATATATGTTTAAAAAGAGGAGTCAAAACGGCAGCACATATGTACTAACCAAGATATAGATAGTGCCCATGCGGGCTCTCTCCGCAACGCACCACAAATTGAGCTGTCTAAGCACACAGATCAATCGGAGCTAGTGACGTCATCTGAGTAAACACATTGAAATTAGCCGTGTCCAAAGAAGAACGTCCGGTACGTCGTAAAATCTACACGCATCGTGAAAAATACACAATTATATTATAAATATTATTTATATTTCATCATCATTTTTTTCCCAAGCAATAAAATACATTGAGCCGGAGGATTTTCAAATGTCGGGCGGGAAACAGTAATCACAGGTATTATTTTATTTGACCCGCTAAGAACGAGAGCGGACTGAAGAAACAGGGAACCGAACAATATTGCACAGGGCAAGTTTTCTGAATCCCACATACCGAAACCGTAATAGTTAATTTAGTTCAACTTCACTGGCAGTTACCTTTTGTTATGAATTAAAGTCCGCTAAAACGATAGGTACAAAATGGCAGGTATATACAATATGATTTATTTATTTATTCGACACAATTGTATACATCGCTTTTACACAGTGAATATGTGTTACACAAACAATATATGACCCATTCCAATCGCGCAATAATTTTTAAACTTTTGTTAAATTTGAAATGGTTCATTAAAGTCGAAAGTCTTTCAATATCAATTAAACACAATAACGTAACCTTTTCTGGTCAATATTCTTGACAATAAGCTTTTAGATGCAGTTCAGTTGAATCCATGTTGAACTACTATTCACACCGCGCATAGATGTATAAGTAGGTAAAGACGTTTCTTCGAGTAAGTTCTAGCGCGGAGAATTTTTTTAAAACACTAAAAAAATATAGGTCACCATGCTTGTTTTTTTTGGTATGACTAATTTTAAACTACACCATTTTACATTTTTTAAAGAAAAAAACAGCAAATGGGTGTGAGTTATAAATCTTGTTTAATTTACTAACAAAGTGATATATTTCAACACAATATTGTTGTCACTCATGTAACAAAAGATAAAGTATCTAAAACAGAAAAAGTCATGATGCTATTTTGAGTTTCACATTTCATACAGTGATTTTCATAAATTTCTACGATTATAGAATTGGCCGTTAACGATGTATTTTTACACTAATTTAAAAATTAAAAAAATGTTCTAACGCGGAGAATTGTTTCATTCTTTCTACAAAGATGAACCATAACAAACTATATCAGAAAATGAAATAAAAAATATATGTCCCCATGCTTGTTACTAAGTTACAGTGCTAAATGTTACCTCCCTTTTCATAAAATGGCCGTAAACGATGCATTTTGACATTAATTCAATAATAAAACAAGTTCTAATGCAGATAATTGTTTCATTATTTCTACAAAGAGGCACTATAACAAACTATATCAGAAAATAAAATAAAAAATACAGGTCACCATGCTTGTTACAAAGTTACAGTGCTAAATGTTAGCTCCCGTTTTCATAAAATGGCTGCAATCGATGCAATTTCACACCAATTCAATAAAAAAAAATTATAATTACATTAACTTGAAATTTTTATTCCTGTACTGGGCTACTTTCAACATTAATCTTTGAATTGTCATTCAAATTTTAGAACACTACCTGGTGAACTGGTAGTGAATGTTCTGAATTTTTCAAAATATGTGCATTTCCTAGTCTTTTGAAAAAACATCATATGTTTTTCGAATACTTTTTCTTAACATGGTCCCAATATCTGATTTACTGTCACAATCCATGCTTCTGGCAACACATATTGTAATAAATTGGCCTGGTCCTGGTGTACTACTTGACTGACTTCATCACTGAAAATTAAAGGACGCTTATATGAGATAAAGAAATAAATGACAATGTGTGTTTGTATGTAAGCTTAATTTACATCACCACCAGTTTCCCATTTGGGTGATGCACCCAGAAGAGTGAACAGTTTAGTCTTTTTAGGTTTGTAGGGGATAGTTCAGGAAACAAATATCATAGAAACCTAATCATGATTCACCTGGTTCTTTTGCTTGGTGGTAAGCACCATCATAAAGGTCCTCAGTTTAAAGTCCCATCTGAATGACTGTTAGCACTGTAAGTTAGCCAGCCTCAGGTATCAAACTCTTAACCCTGAGATAGAAGTATAGTGCTCTACTGACTGAGCTCATCGGTCTGGCTAAAAAAACGACAATGTACTTTAATAAAACAGCACAATAGATGGGTATAGTTTGACAACTCAAGGGCTATAACTGAGCAGCAATTCCTGTTATGATATTTATGTTCAAACCATTGAACAAAATCTTATGGTTATAAACTTGCATGTATGTGGACATTTTTTAATGAATGAAACTGTTATGTTATATAACAAGCTGTCAAGGGGTTGCAAGCTCAAATCCCCACTTGGCCAGTCTCTGTGATAATTGAAATAAAGTCCAACATTGTGTCTCATGTTCATTCATCTTTAATTACTGATTCAAGTAGGAAAGTTGTCAGTTACTTGCACGGATATTGGGTGTGCCAAACAAGTAGTCACAGGTTTGATCCCCCTCAGATCATCTGTTGTGCTCATGGTTATTTTGTTGTGTTCCATAGTAGAAATAAGCTGAAACAGTTAACTACATTAATAAATACCATTGGCCCCTTTTGATAATTGTCACTATTTCATTTAGTGCTTCTGTACACGTTGTCTATGTCATGATATTAATTGTCTCTTCATAGTTAATGAAACCACTACAGGTATTTAAAGCACCGACATCTCAATCCATCTGTAACCTAAGCTTCTGTTTAGCATTCCTGAAATGTGTTGAATAGTTTCTTATTTTCATAATTCATGTAACAATTTCCGTTTAACAGGAAACACAGAACATGAAGGTGTATAAATTTATTTTTAACATTTACTAAATGTAAGAACACTGTTCGAATCCCCGCCCGGCAACAGTCTCAAGGATGATAGATAAACAACATTTTGTCTCTTTATCAATTGTCTCTCACCGCTGATTCAAGTGGGAAAGCTATCAGTTACTTGTGGAGATGGGGTGTGCTCAATACTGGTTAATTTCAGGAAACAGTGGTTAGGTGATTGTCTGTTAGCCCTCGATGGTATGAAAATGCCGCTAAATATTCAACCAATCAATCACTTTTTATAGTTGTTCATCTCTAAAAATCATAAAGTAGGTTATCATTTTATGTGATACATTGATATTGATTAGTGAGTTATGATAACGCACCAACTAACCTTATACTCAATTGCTTTGTGTTGATGTCAAATGATATTGGATTTTTCCTGTTTAATCGATGTGTCTTGTTTGTTTCCACTGTTCTTATACTTCCACATAAACAGTTTATGTATAACATTGACCCATATAAGTGTCTTCCATAATGTCCTTCAATACCAAACTTTTATTCTTATTCTTATTCTTCCTTGTCTCCATCCCGGTATGAATAATGTTGTTTCAGGTAAATTCATTATGTATTCAGCGCTTTGGAACAAATTCACAAATGATTCATATCCGAAAATGAGTTATCCGAAATGTTACCACTACGAGTATTGATTATATTTTCGTAGTTGTTTCTTCGACTTCGTTATGTACAAGCACTAATGGTGGATTAGAACGAAAAACAATATACTCTTCCATGCTTTTCGATCGCTTCCTTGACAAAATTTACATTTCTGACATCTCAAAATGAAAATACTTCGCTTTGTAAATATTCTAATGCGACTCGACTTTTAATTAACCAAACGGCGAAATAAGACCACGAAATTGAAAGTAACAGAAAGGAATTATGCGCGTAGCGATGCGCATTAACAACCCGCAGAAACGTCTTTAAGCGAAGTCAATAGAATCAGAAATCCAGCATTGCCATAATGGCCTTGGGACAAGTCCACGTCAAAAGAAACTTTGATCATACTTAACTATACTGAAACCCTTAATATC
The DNA here is from genome assembly GCA_029582155.1 of Panopea generosa. Classification (NCBI taxonomy): domain Eukaryota; kingdom Metazoa; phylum Mollusca; class Bivalvia; order Adapedonta; family Hiatellidae; genus Panopea; species Panopea generosa. Next base: position 26,443,965 of record CM055905.1, read on the forward strand.
GCACGGAATTCTTTTTATCATGCCACTCTTGGAATTGAGCGAACTCCAAGTAAACGTCATGAACGATCCATCGGTCACAAACGATCAGTAACCATTACGAATGATCAGTTACCACCACATACGATCACTAACTGAAACGAAATATTTGATTATTAATTGTGACAAATGATCAGTTGATGTCATGAACTATTAGTAACGACCACAAACGATCAGTTACCATTACAAATGGTCAGTAAACAGTAGAAACGATCAGTAACCATCACGAACGATCACTAACTGTCACAAACGATTTTATAAGCAACTCTCATGAACAATAGTAACAATGACAAACGATCAGCAACCATCACAAACGATCAATAACCAATATAAACGACCAGTTACCATCGAAAACGATCAGTAATTATCATAAACGATCAGTTACTGTCATGGACGATCACTAACTGCCACAAACGATTTGATAAGCAACTTTTAGTAACAATGACAAACGATCAGTTACCATCACAAACGATCACTTACCATCACAAACGATTAGTAACCATCACGAACGATCAGATACGGTCAAGAACGACCAGTTACCACCACAAACGATCAGTAACAATCACAAATGATCAGTAACCATTACAAACGATCAGTTACTGTCACGAACGATCACTTACTGTCACAAACGATTTGATAAGCAACTGTCACGAACTATTAGTAACGATGACAAACGATCAGTTACCATCACAAACGATCAGTTACTGTCACAAACGATCGCTGTCACAAACGATTTGATTAGCAACTGTCACGAATTATTAGCGTATAACGATCACAAACTATCGGTTGGGCACACATGACCCTAATCGACATCGTGTGTGGGATGTGTGTGTGTGTGTGGGGGGGGGGGGGGGGGGGGGGTAGCTGAATATGAATCTTGCTGATAGAAAACATATCTTCATTAAGAAAAACAATCACGTTTGGCCATCGTACTGGGAACTTACTAGCATTAACTTGCAACGGATATAATTGACGAAATAATTTCCAACGAAATGTTTCTCAAAGGGTATTAAAATAAGCAAATGCATTAGTAAATTTGTGAGAAGACGCAATTACGTACTTAACAGACGATGTGAGGACTTTGCGGAAAATTAAGATAAGGTATGTTATAGACATATGCCTAGTACTGATTCTACCAAAAGCCTGACTTGTTCCAAAGTAAGGTACCTTATCAATACATGCCTCGTGTTGATTATGCTTGAGAGCGAGATTTGTTCTGGAGAAAGGTACTCTATCGGCATATTCCTAATGCGGGTTCTAACCAAGAGCCTGATTTATCCTAGTTCTGATTTTACATAAGAGTGTGACTTATCCTAGTTCCGGTTCTATACAAGAGCGTAATTTATCCTAGTTCTCTGATTTTATACAAGAGTGGGAATTGTCCTAGGTCTGGTTCTACAGAAGAGCGTAATTTATCCTAGTTCTCTAATTTTATACAATAGTGGGAATTGTCCTAGTTCTGGTTCTACAGAAGATCATAATTTATCCTAGTTTTGATGTTAAAAAATGGCATGATTTGTTCTAGTTCTGGTTCTACACAATGGCATGATTTATCCTAGTTCTGGATATACAAAATGGAGTGATTTGTCTTAGTTCTGGTTCTACCGAAAAGCGTGATTTGTCCTAGTTCTGATTTTAACTAGTGCATGATTTGTTCTAGTTCTGGTTCTTAACAAGAGCGTGATTTGTCCTAGTTCTCTGATTTTATACAAAAGTGTGAATTGTCCTAGGTCTGGTTCTACACAAGAGCGAGATTTGTCCTAGTTTTAGATATACAAATAGGAGTGATTTGTCCTAGGTTGGGTTCTACACAATAGCGTCATTTGTCCTAGTTCTGGTTCGACACAATAGCGTGATTTGTCCTAGTTCTGGTTCTACACAAGAGCGTGATTTGTCCTAGTTCTGGTTCTACACAAGAGCATGATTTGTCCTAGTTCTGGTTCTAGACAAGGTTTTGATTTGTCTTAGTTCTGGTGCTAAACAACGTTGTGATTTGTCCTAGTTTTGGTTCTACACAAGAGAGTAATTTTTCCTTGTTCTGTATATACACAAAAGCGTGATTTCTCCTTAAAACAAAACACTCTATTGTGTAACACACGCAAAAAAAGTACATGTATATTAATTTAGAACAAATCACGATCTCGTGTAGAACATTAACCATATGCTGATAACGTGCTTTACTCTAAGACAAATAACGCTCTTACATGAACTGTAAAACCAGTACTCGGTATGTTCCTATATTTTACCGTTATTCTAAAATAACCACACTAAGAACCTTATCGCCACATGTCTTTAGTTGGTTCTACACAAGAGCGTGATTTGTTTTTGAGTAAGGTACCTTATCGCCATATGTATTTAGCTGGTTCTACACAAGAGCGTGATTTGTTTTATAGTAAGGTACCTTATTGTCATACGTATAGTACTGGATTTACACAATAGTGATGTTTAAGAGTAAGTACCTTATCGGCATATGTATAATGCTCGTTCTACACATAAGCGTGGTTTGTTTTATAGTAAGGTATCTTATCGGCACATGTCTAGTGCTGGTTTTACACAAAAGTGATTTGTTTTATAGTAAGGTATCTTATCGGCACATGTCTAGTGCTGGTTTTACACAAAAGTGATTTGTTTTAAAATAAGGTACCTTATCGGCATTTGTATAGTGCTGGTTTTACACAAAAGTGATTTGTTTTATAGTAAGGTACCTGATCGGCACATGTCTAGGGCTTGTTCCACGCAAGAGCGTGATTTAATTTAGAGTAAGTTACATTATCGGTATATGTCTAATGCTGGTTCTACACGTGAGCGTGATTTGTTTTATAGTTAGGTACCTTATCGGCATATGTTTAATGCTGGTTCTACACTAGAGCGTGATTTGTTTTATAGTAAGGTACCTTATTCAACACATGTATAGTGCTGGTTCAACACAAGAGCGTGATTTGTTTAAAAGTAAGGTACCTTATCGGCATTTGTCTAGTGCTGGTTCTACACAAAAGCGTGATTTGTTTTAGAGTAAGGTATCTTATCGACATATGTCTAGTGCTTGTTCCACACAAGAGCGTGATTTGCTCTATAGTATGGTACCTTATCGGCATATGTCTAGTGCTGGTTCTACACTAGTGCGTGGTTTGTTTTAGAGTAAGGTACCTTATCGGCACATGTCTAGTGCTGGTTTTACACAAAAGTGATTTATTTTATAGTAAGGTACTTTATTGGTATATATCTAGTGCTGGTTCTACACAAGAGCGTGATTTGTTTTAGAGTAAGGTATCTTACCGGCATATGTATAGAGCTGGTTCTACACAAGAGCGTGATTTATTTTAGAGTAAGGTATCTTACCGGCATATGTATAGTGCTGGTTCTACACAAGAGCGTGTTTTATTTTAGAGAAAGGTATCTTACCGGCATATGTATAGTGCTGGTTTTTACACTCGACCGTGATTTGTTTTAGAGTAAGGTATCTTACCGGCATATGTATAGTGCTGGTTCTACACAAGAGCGTGATTTGTTTTAGAGTAAGGTATCTTACCGTCATATGTATAGTGCTGGTTCTACACAAGAGCTTGATTTATTTTAGAGTAAGGTATCTTACCGGCATATGTATAGTGCTGGTTCTACACAAGAGCGTGATTTGTTTTACAGTAAGGTACCTTACAGGCATGTGTATAGTGCTGGTTCTACACAAAATCGGTGGCTCTTCACGAAAGCGTGATATATCTTGTCTACGGTACTTTATCGACAAATGCCTCGTACTAGTTCCATACACGGGCTTTTTTTGCTCTAATATACGATAACTTATTAACAAATGCTCGTAGTGGTGCCATACAAGGGCCTCATTTTCTCTAATTTACGGTACCTTATCGACAAATGCCTCTTACTAGTTCCATTCACGGGCTTCATTTACTCTAAAATATGGTACCTTATCGACATATACCACGTACTAGTTCGCCATTTAAAGTATGGTACTTTATCGACATATACCACGTACTAGTTCGCCAACTAAAGTATGGTACCTTATCGACATATACCACGTATTAGTTCGCCAATTAAAGTTTGGAACTTTATCGACATACCACATACTAGTTCGCCAATTAAAGTTCGGAACTTTATCGACATATACCACGAAATAGTTCGCCAATTAAAGTTTGGTACTTTATCGTTATATACCACGTACTAGTTCGCCATTTAAAGTATGGTACCTTATCGACATATACCATGTACTAGTTCGCCAACTAAAGTATGGTACCTTATCGACATATACCACATACTAGTTCGCCAATTAAAGTTTTGAACTTTATCGACATATACCACGTACTAGTTCGCCATTAAAAGTATGGTACTTTATCGACATATACCACATTCTAGTTCGCCAATTAAAGTATGGTACCTTATCAACATATACCACGTACTAGTTCGCCACTTAAAGTATGGTACTTTATCGACATATGCTTCGTACTACATGTAGTTCCATACACGGGCTTCATTATTCTAAAGTATGGTACCTTATCGACAAATACCTCGGACTAGTTCGCCAATTAAAGTATGTTACCTTATCGACATATACCACATACAAGTTCAGCAATTAAAGTATTGTACCTTATCGACATATGTTTCATACTAGTTCTATTCACGGGCTTCATTTACTCTAATGTATGTGTCTTATCGACATATATCACATACTAGTTCGCCAATTTAGTTTGGTACTTTATCGACATATACCACGTACTAGTTCGCCATTTAAAGTATGCTACATTATCAACATATACCAAGCACTAGTTCGCCAATTAAAGCATGGCACCTTATTGACATATGCCTCGTACTGGTTCCATATAAGGGCTTTATTTGCTCTAATGTATGGTATATTATCGACAAATGTATCTTACTAGTTCCATACAAGGGCTTTACTTGCTCTAAATTATTGAATCATATCAAAATGTGCTTTGTACTAGTTCCATACAAGGGCTTCACCTGCTCTAATGTATGTACTTTATCGACAAATGCCTCAGATTTGTTCCATACAAGGGCTTTATGTGCTCTAAAGTATGGTACCTTATCGACATATGCTACGCACTAGTTCGCCAATTAAAGTATGGTACCTTATCGACAAATGCCACGTACTAGTTTGCCATTTAAAATATGGTACCTTATCGACATATGCCACGTACTAGTTCGCAAATTAAAGTATGGTACCTTATTGACATATGCCACGTACTAGTTCGCCATTTAGATTAAGGTACCTTATCGACATATGCCATGTACTAGTTCGCCAATTAAAGTATGGTACCTTATCGAAATTTACCACATACTAGTTCGCCAATTAAAGTATGGAACCTTATCGACATATACAACATACTAGTGCGCCAATTAAAGTATGGTACCTTATCGACATATTCCACGTACTAGTTCGCCAAATAAAAAAACTACGGAATCTTATCGACATATACCACTTACTAGTTTGCCATTTAAAGTATGGTACCTTATCGACATATACCACGTACTAGTTTGCCAATTAAAGTACGGTACCTTATCGACAGATACCACGTACTAGTTCGCCAATTAAAGTTTGCTAATTTATCGACAAATGCCTCGTACTGGTTCCATATAAGGGCTGTTTTTGCTCTAATGTATGTTAATTTATCGACATATGCCTCTTTCTAGTTCCATACGAGGGCTTTATTTGCTTTAATTATGTATTTTATCGACAAATGTCTCGGACTAGTTCTATACAACGGCTTTATGTGTTCTAAAGTATAGTACCTTATCAACATATGTCACGTACTAGTTCGCCAATTGAAGTATGGTACCTTATCGACATATGCCTCATACCGGTTCAATGCAATGGCTTTATGTTATATGCTCTAAAGTATTGTACCTTATCGGCATATGCTTCGTACTAGTTCCATACAAGGGCTTCATTTGCTTTAAACGATTTTACCTGATCGGCACATGCCTTGTGCAGATTTCACACAGAACGAGATTTTCAATTTTTAAGGAAATACGATCATAACTTTGCCTTTGGAAATTTAAACATTTGGTTAAAATATAAAACTAAAGAACTGTAGCATTAATATATTATCTTCTTTAATTAACAATAATATCAAATCATATATATATAGATATATATTTCACAATAAAATGCATTACTGTTGTACCATGACAGAGTACAAACTACGTGTAGCAAATGAATTTGCTAGATAAATAACACATGCAATACTGTAATACAAATGTATATACTTTAATAAGAAACAATAATGATATAAGCAAAAAAAAAGATATTCCTGATTCTAGAGGTAGATCCAGTTACAAAGTAAAACAATTATATAATGTGTTCAGCACCCTTAAACAGGAAACACAAAAATGTTAAGTGCGTTTAGTAGAAACATTAATTCTATATGATATCTAGTGCTGCGTTCAGCACCGTCAAACAGCAAACACGTTTAGTGACTGGTTCACTATTATTATCGCATACTGAGTGCTAATATGAGGTTGAGCCAGTGTTCAGGAAAATATGTTAGCTAACGTTAGCAAACGTTTAACCGAACTGAACGCAGCCCTGATTTTAAATGTAGGTACAATTACAACTATCTAATCAAAATGAACATTAACAAAGATAGGTGAAGAATGAACTTGTGTGTATGAATCGCACTGGAAAAGCACAGGGATTGATAATTGATGCACACTAATTAACATTAGTTTGAATGAATGGGGTTTTACGGCGTTCCATTGTAGGTTAATCGACGCCAACAGGATGGAAGATTCCAGGTTCACTGTACATATACAAAAAACAACAAATTAACATACGACTTGAGTAAAACACACTGGTGTTTGTAATGTAACCACAATAATTAACATTAGGTAAACACACAGGTGTTTGTAATGTTATCACAATAATGAACACGAGCAAAACACACAGGTCTTTGTAAGGTTATCACAAAAATGAACATGAGTAAAACACACAGGTGTTTGTAATGTAACCACAAAGATGAACATGAGTAAAAAAATATGTGTTTGTAATGTAACCAAAGTAATGAGCACGAGTAGAACACACAGGTGTTTGTAATGTAACTACAATAATGAACACGAATAAAACACACAGGTGTTTGTAATGTTTCTACAATAATGAACATGAGTAAAACACACAGGTGTTTGTAATGTAACCACAATAATGAGCACAAGTAAAACACACAGGTGTTTGCAATTTTACAACAATAATGAACAGGAGTTAAACTCACAGATGTGTGTAATGTAACCACAATAATGAACATTAGTAAAACACAGAGCATTTAGAGGATAGTTTAGGTCTAGTCGATCCGGTGTCAGTTAAATGTGACTTGGTGGGGTATCATATCATGTATTTGCGGCTTGACACTCCAGTGCGGCAGCGTCTAGAATACTCAAGTAGACACTGTCGCGATATAACTAAAACATTGTTGAAAGCGACGCTAAATACCATAAAGCAACATTGTAGAATACAGACATAGTTAGGCTCTAATTAAGAGTTATTCTATGTTAGAGTTTGAGGCTTTTTTTGGCATCATTTTTTACCTTTTCGATATTTATTTACAAGGTTTAAACACATTATATTATGATAAATGTAACAAAACAGTAAAATGGCTATGAACAATACAAACGTATACCAAAAACTTATCTAAACCAAAAACAAATAATAAATATAGACAAACGCTCCGAAAAATGTCATTTTCGTTAACGTAGTTTCCAACGAAAATGACATTTCAAAATATAAAAAAAATAAAACTATCCAAAATAACACAAATAGATGTATGTAAATCTTAATAATCATCAACAATACTCGTCCTGTCACAATGTGTTCATAACCTGTTAGGAGACAAACGATGTAAGAAGTCCGGTTAGCTCAGTCGGTAGAGCATTCGGCCTGTAAACGAAAGAACCCGGGTTCGAGTCCCTAACTGCATTTTTCTCGTCCTGTTACATTAGACTAATGGATACTACTTGTTCCTACTTAGATTACACTGAAAAACAGTTACCTTTGGCTCGATGTATCGACGATATCAATAATGGACACTACTTGTTCCTAGTTAGATTAAACTCAAAAATAGTTACCTTTGGCTAGATGTATCGACAATATCAATAATGGACACTACTTGTTCCTACTTAGATTACACTCAAAAACATTTACCTTTGGCTAGATGTATCAAAAATATCAATAATGGACACTACTTGTTCCTACTTAGATTATACTCTTAAAATGTTTCCTTTCGGTCAATGTATCGACGACAATACTAGTGGACACTACCTGTTCCTACTTAGATTAAACTCATAAACAGATACCTTTGGCTAGATGTATAGACGAATTACTAATTGACACTACCTGTTCCTACTTATATTAAATTAAAAAACAGTTACTTTTTGCTCGATGTTTCGACGATATAACTAATGGACACTACTTGTTCCTACTTTGATTAAATTAAAAAAACAGTTACCTTTGGCTCGATGTATCGACGATATCAATAATGGACACTACCTGTTTCTACTTAGATTACACTCTAGAACAGTTACTTTTGGCTCGATGTATCGACGATATGGTTAAAGGTTAACATTACTTGTTTCTACTCACCATTCCATTAACTTTAACATTGTAGTACATGCTGTCCAAATTATAATTCGCAACAAACGATTGTTTACCATTATCGTCATTGATATATGTACCAGCTTGTTGTTGAAAAATAACGTTTTCTGTCAGTGTAACAAAGAAGTTCAAACCTGTTTCATGAAGAAGTCTTAATTGTTTGAATAATATAGATAAGTGTATCAGTTGTTTTAACATCATCATTTTCAATACTGTCGTTGATAATTTCTTCCTCGATTGGGGCATCAACCATATCAGGAAGTGCAGGAAAGTGATTCACAATGTACCTGGTATGCTGATTTGCATATATGCTTAAGTGAAGAATTGTCTCCCCTCCTGCTGTAACGGAGAGTGGGGCTATTCTTAAAGTGTTGTCTGTCATATGTAGCATATTAGTATATGTCTCACACAGGTATTTCACAACTTTTATATTTCCACCTATTGATGCTCTGTGTAACAGAGTCTGATCACTATTGGTATTGTCTTGGGGATCTATTCCTTGCTTAATAAGATATTGAAAACATTCTACTGTACCGCTGTAGGCTGCAGAGTGAGCAGCGTTTTCGTTACGATTATCTTTCATATGTAGCGTACCAGTATATGTCTCACACAGGTATTTCTCAACTTCTATATTTCCACCTATTGATGCTCTGTGTAACAGAGTCTCGTCACTATCGGTCTTGTCTTGGGGATCTATATCTTGTTTAATCAGATATTGTAAACATTCTACTGTACCACTTTTGGCTGCAGCGTGTACAGCGTTTCTGTTACAATTAGCTTTCATATGTAGCATATCAGTATATGTCTTACACCTGTATTTCATAACTTTTATATTTCCACCTACTGATGCTCTGTGTAACAGAGTCTCGTCACTATCGGTCTTGTCTTGGGGATCTTTTCCTTGCTTAATCAAATATTGTAAACATTCTACGTTACCGCTGTAGGCTGCATAGTGTGCAGCGATTTCGTTACGATTATCTTTCATATGTAGCATATCAGTATATGTCTCAAATAGGTATTTCACAACTTCTATATTTCCACCTAGTGATGCACTGCGTTACAGAGTCTCATCACTATCGCTCTTGTCTTGGGGATCTATTCTCTGCTTAATAAGATAAAGTAGATATTCTACTGTACCGCTGTCGGCTGCATAGTGAGCAGCGTTTCTGTTACAATTATCATTCATATGTAGCGTATCAGTATATGTCTCACACAGGTATTTCACAACTTCTATATTTCCACGTAATGATGCTCTGTGTAACAGAGTTTCACCACTATTGGTCTTGTCTTGGGGATTTATTCCTTGCTTAATCAGATATTGTAAACATTCTACTGTACCGCTGTAGGCTGCATAGCGAACAGCGTTGCCGTTATAATTATTTTTAATATGCAGCATACCAGTATATGTCTCACACAGGTATTTCACAACTTCTATATTTCCACCTATTGATGCTCCGTGTAACAGAGTTTCAACACTACCGGTCTTGTCTTGGGGGTCTATTCCTTGCTTAATCAGATATTGTAAACATTCTACTGTACCGCTGTAGGCTGTATCGTGAACAGCGTTTCCGTTATAATTATTTTTAATATGCAGCATACCAGTATATGTCTCACACAGGTATTTCACAACTTCTATATTTCCACCTAATGATGCTCCGTGTAACAGAGTTTCAACACTACCGGTCTTGTCTTGGGGATCTATTCCTTGCTTAATCAGATATTGTAAACATTCTACTGTACCGCTGTAGGCTGCATAGTGAACAGCGTTTCCGTTATAATTATTTTTAATATGCAGCATACCAGTATATGTCTCACACAGGTATTTCACAACTTCTATATTTCCACCTAATGATGCTCTGTGTAACAGAGTTTCAACACTACCGGTCTTGTCTTGGGGATCTATTCCTTGCTTAATCAGATATTGTAAACATTCTACTGTACCGCTGTAGGCTGCAAAGTGAGCAGCGTTTCCTTTATAATTATTTTTCATATGCAGCATACCAGTATGTGTCTCACACAGGTATTTCACAACTTCTATATTTCCACCTAATGATGCTCTGTATAACAGAGTTGCACCACTATCAGTCTTGTCTTGGCGATCTATTACTTGCTTTATCAGATATTGTAAACATTCTACTGTACCGCTAAGGGCTGCAGCGTGTGCAGCGTTTCTGTTACAATTATCATTCATATGTAGCATACCAGTATATGTCTCACACAGGTATTTCACAACTTCTATATTTCCACCTTTTGAGGCTCTGTGTAACAAAGTCTCATCACTATCGGTCTTGTCTTGGGGATCTATTCCTTGCTTAATCAGATATTGTAAACATTCTACTGTACCGCTGTCGGCTGTAAAGTGGGCAGCGTTTCTGTTACAATTATCTTTTATTTGCAGCATATCAGTATGTCTCACACAGGTATTACACAACTTCTATATTTCCACGTAATGATGCTCTGTGTAACAGAGTTTCACCACTATTGGTCTTGTCTTGGGGATCTATTCCTTGCTTAATCAGATATTGTAAACATTCTGCTGTACCGCTGTTGGCTGCATAGTGAGCAGCGTTTCTGTAACAACTATCTTTCATATGCAGCATATCAGTATATGTCTCACACAGGTATTTCACAACTTCTATATTTCCACCGGATGATGCTCCGTGTAACAGAGTTTCAACACTATCGGTCTTGTCTTGGGGATCTATTCCTTGCTTAATCAGATATTGTAAACATTCTACTGTACCGCTGTAGGCTGCATCGTGAGAAGCGTTTCTGTTACAATTATCTTTCATATGTAGCATATCGGTATATGTCTCACACAGGTATTTCACAACTTCTATATTTCCACCTAATGATGCTCTGTGTAACAAAGTCTGATCACTATCGGCCTTGTCTTGAGGATTTATTTCTTGCTTAATCAGATATTGTAAACATTCTACTGTACTGCTTTAGGCTGCATCGTGAGCAGCGTTTCTGTTACAATTATCTTTCATATGCAGCATATCAGTATATGTCTCACACATGTGTTTCACAACTTCTATATTTCCACCGAATGATGCTCCGTGTAACAGAGTTTCACCACTGTTGGTCTTGTCTTGGGGATCTATTCCTTGCTTAATCAGATATTGTTAACATTCTACTGTACCGCTGTTGGCTGCATAGTGAGCAGCGTTTCTGTAACAACTATCTTTCATATGTAGCATATCAGTATATGTCTCACACAGGTATTTCACAACTTCTATATTTACACCGGATGATGCTCCGTGTAACAGAGTTTCAACACTATCGGTCTTGTATTGGGGATCTATTCCTTGCTTAATCAGATATTGTAAACATTCTACTGTACCGCTGTAGGCTGCATCGTGAGAAGCGTTTCTGTTACAATTATCTTTCATATGTAGCATATCAGTATATGTCTCACACAGGTATTTCACAACTTCTATATTTTCACCTAATGTTGCTCTGTGTAACAAAGTCTGATCACTATCGGCCTTGTCTTGACGATTTATTTCTTGCTTAATCAGATATTGTAAACATTCTACTGTACTGCTTTAGGCTGCATCGTGAGCAGCGTTTCTGTTACAATTATCTTTCATATGCAGCATATCAGTATATGTCTCACACATGTGTTTCACAACTTCTATATTTCCACCGAATGATGCTCCGTGTAACAGAGTTTCAACACTATCGGTCTTGTCTTGGGGGTCTATTCCTTGCTTAATCAGATATTGTAAACATTCTACTGTACCGCTGTAGGCTGCATCGTGAGAAGCGTTTCTGTTACAATTATCTTTCATATGTAGCATATCAGTATATGTCTCACACAGGTATTTCACAACTTCTATATTTCCACCTAATGATGCTCTGTGTAACAAAGTCTGATCACTATCGGCCTTGTCTTGAGGATTTATTTCTTGCTTAATCAGATATTGTAAACATTCTACTGTACTGCTTTAGGCTGCATCGTGAGCAGCGTTTCTGTTACAATTATCTTTCATATGCAGCATATCAGTATATGTCTCACACAGGTATTTCACAACTTCTATATTTCCACCGAATGATGCTCCGTGTAACAGAGTTTCAACACTATCAGTCTTGTCTTGGGGATGTATTCCTTGCTTAATCAGATATTGTAAACATTCTACTGTATCGCTATGGGCTGCAACGTATGCAGCGTTTTAGTTACAATTATCTTTCATATGTAGCATATCAGTATATGTCTCACATAGGTGTTTCACAACTTATATATTTCCACCTTTTGATGCACTGTGTAACAAAGTCTCATCAATATCGGTCTTGTCTTGAGGATCGATTCCTTGCTTAATCAGATATTGTAAACATTCTACTGTACCGCTATGGGCTGCAACGTGTGCAGCGTTTTTGTTACAATTATCTTTCATATGTAGCATATTAGTATATGTCTCACACAGGTACTTCACAACTTCTATATTTCCACCTAATGATGCTCTGTGTAACAGAGTTTCACCACTATCGGTCTTGTCTTGGGATCTATTCCTTGCTTCATCAGATATTGTAAACATTTTACTGTACCGCTATGGGCTGCAACGTGTGCAGCGTTTTTGTTACAATTATCTTTCATATGTAGCATATTAGTATATGTCTCACACAGGTATTTCACAACTTCTATATTTCCACCTAATGATGCTCTGTGTAACAGAGTTTCTCCACTATCGGTCTTGTCTTGGGGATCTATTCCTTGCTTCATCAGATATTGTAAACATTTTACTGTACCGCTATGGGCTGCAACGTGTGCAGCGTTTTTGTTACAATTATCTTTCATATGTAGCATATCAGTATATGTCTCACACAGGTACTTCACAACTTCTATATTTCCACGTAATGATGCTCTGTGTAACAGAGTTTCTCCACTATCGGTCTTGTCTTGGGGATCTATTCCTTGCTTAATCAGATATTGTAAACATTCTACTGTACCGCTGTAGGCTGCATAGTGAACAGCGTTTCCGTTATAATTATTTTTAATATGCAGCATACCAGTATATGTCTCACACAGGTATTTCACAACTTCTATATTTCCACCTAATGATGCTCTGTGTAACAGAGTTTCTCCACTATCGGTCTTGTCTTGGGGATCTATTCCTTGCTTCATCAGATATTGTAAACATTCTACTGTACCGCTATGGGCTGCAACGTGTGCAGCGTTTTTGTTACAATTATCTTTCATATGTAGCATATTAGTATATGTCTCACACAGGTACTTCACAACTTCTATATTTCCACCTAATGATGCTCTGTGTAACAGAGTTTCTCAACTATCGGTCTTGGCTTGGGGATCTATTCCTTGCTTCATCAGATATTGTAAACATTCTACTGTACCGCTATGGGCTGCAACGTTTGCAGCGTTTTTGTTACAATTATCTTTCATATGTAGCATATTAGTATATGTCTCACACAGGTACTTCACAACTTCTATATTTCCACCTAATGATGCTCTGTGTAACAGAGTTTCTCCACTATCGGTCTTGTCTTGGGGATCTATTCCTTGCTTCATCAGATATTGTAAACATTTTACTGTACCGCTATGGGCTGCAACGTGTGCAGCGTTTTTGTTACAATTATCTTTCATATGTAGCATATTAGGATATGTCTCACACAGGTACTTCACAACTTCTATATTTCCACCTAATGATGCTCTGTGTAACAGAGTTTCACCACTATCGGTCTTGTCTTGGGGATCTATTCCTTGCTTCATCAGATATTGTAAACATTCTACTGTACCGCTCTCGGCTGCTTTGTGAGCAGCGTTTTCGTTACGATTATCTTTCATATGCAGCATATCAGTATATGTCTCACACAGGTATTTCACAACTTCTATATTTCCACCGAATGATGCTCCGTGTAACAGAGTTTCACCACTATCGGTCTTGTCTTGGGGATGTATTCCTTGCTTAATCAGATATTGTAAACATTCTACTGTACCTCTGTTGACTGCAACGTGAGCAGCGTTTCTGTTACAACTATCCTTCATATGTAGCAAACCAGTATATGTCTCACACAGGTATTTTACAACTTGTATATGTCCACCTAATAATGCAATGTGTAACGGAGTGTCATTGAAATCGGTCTTGTCTTGGGGATCTATTCCTTGCTTAGTCAGATATTGTAAACATTCTACTCTACCCTTATTTTTCATATGTAGCATACCAGTATTTGTCTCACACAGGTATTTCACAACTTCTATATTTCCACTGAATGATGCTCTGTGTAACAGAGTTTTAACACTATCGGAATTGTCTTGGGCATTTATTCCTTGCTTAATCAGATATTGTAAACATTCTACTGTACCTCTTGAGGCTGCATCCTGAGAAGCCTTACATTTAAAATAATCTTTCATATGTAGCATATTAGTATATGTCTCACACAGGTATTTCACAACTTCTATATTTCCACCTAATGATGCTCTGTGTAACAGAGTCTTACCGAAAGAGGCCTCGTCTTCGGGATCTATTCCTTTCTTAATCAGATATTGTAAACATTCTACTGTACCGCTCTCGGCTGCAAAGTGAGCAGCATTTCTGTTACGACTATCTTTCATATGTAGCATATTAATATATGTCTCACACAGGTGTTTTACAACTTGTATATTTCCACCATATGATGCACTGTGTAACAGAGTCTCGTCGGAAGCGGTCTTGTCTTGGGGATCTATTCCTTGCTTAATCAGATATTGTAAACATTCTACTGTACCTTTCTTGGCTGCAAAGTGAGCAGCGTTTCTGTTACGATTATCTTTCATATGTAGCATATCAATATATGTCTCACACAGGTGTTTTACAACTTGTATATTTCCACCATATGATGCTTTGTGTAACAGAGTCACATCGAAATTGGTCTTGTCTTGGGGATCTATTCCTTGCTTAATCAGATATTGTAAACATTCTACTGTACCGATCTCGGCTACAAAGTGTGCAGCGTTTGCGTTACTATTATCTTTCATATGTAGCATACCAGTATATGTCTCACACAGGTATTTCACAACTTCTATATTTCCACCTATTGATACGAAGTGTAACAGAGTTGCACCACTATCGATCTTGTCTTGGGGATCTATTCCTTGCTTAATCAGATATTGTAAACATTCTACTCTACCCTTGTAGGCTGCATAGTGTGCAGCGTTTGCGTTACTATTATTTTTCATATGTAGCATACCAGTATATGTCTCACACAGGTATTTCACAACTTCTATATTTCCACCTCTTGATGCGCAGTGTAACAGAGTTGCATCACTATCGTTCTTTTCTTGGGGATCTATTCCTTGTTTAATCAGATATTGTAAACATTCTACTGTACCGCTGTCGGCTACATAGTATGCAGCGTTTTCGTTACTATTATTTTTCATATGTAGCATACCAGTATATGTCTCACACAGGTATTTCACAACTTCTATATTTCCACCATTTGATGCACTGTGTAACAGAGTCTCATTGAAATCGGTCTTGTCTTGGGGATCTATTCCTTGCTTAATCAGATATTGTAAACATTCTACTGTATCGCTCTCGGCTGCATCGTGAGCAGCGTTTCTGTTACAATTATCTTTCATATGTAGCATATCAGTATATGTCTCACACAGGTATTTCACAACTTCTATATTTCCACCTAATGATGCTCTGTGTAACAAAGTTTCATCAATATCGGTCTTGTCTTGGGGATCTATTCCTTGCTTAATCAGATATTGTAAACATTCTACTGGACCCCTCTCGGCTGCAAGGTGAGCTGCGTTTCTGTTACAATTATCTTTCATATGTAGCATATCAGTATATGTCTCACACAGGTATTTCACAACTTGTATATTTCCACCGAATGATGCACTGTGTAACAGAGTCTCATTGAAATCGGTCTTGTCTTGGGGATCTATTCCTTGCTTAATCAGATATTGTAAACATTCTACTTTACCCTTGCTGGCTGCATAGTGAGCAGCGTTTTCGTTACAGTTATTTTTCATATGTAGCATATGGGTATATGTCTCGCATAGGTATTTCACGACTTCCATATTTCCACCTTTTGATGCGGTGTGTGACAGAGTCTCATCATCGTTTGTCGTGTCATGTGGATCTATTCCTCGGTTGTTCAGATATTGTAAACGTTCTTCTGTGCATTTCTTTGCGGCAGCGTTTTCATCTTTTATATTTAGTAAAGCTTTGTTGTTACGTTCACAGTTGTATTTTACAACGTTGATACCAGATGCTAAATGTAGCAGAGTTTCTCCACTCCTGGTTTTTTCATATGGATCTATTTCTTCTGACAAAAGATACTTCAATAAATCTAAACAAGCTTGGTTAGCAGCATAATGTGCCGCGTTCCAGAGTTCGTTGTCTTTTGTTTGTTTCATTTGTGAACTCACCTTACACAGATATTGCACATTTCTTATTTTTCTATTTTCTGATGCAACATGCAAAAGTGACTTACCTTTTTCTGGAGATGACAATTCTATCAGTTGCTTTGTTCCGAATATATTTGCCAACAATTTAAGAATCGAACATTTATCTCGTGAGGCAGCCTCAAATAACATATTATCTGTTATCTTGAAGTTTCATTTTCAACTAAAACCACGACACAATCAATCTGTGCTGATTTGATTGAATCTAAAACGGCTTTATTTATCTGCTCCTGTTTAACTTGCCCAATGAAGCTTGGATGATTACAGATATTTTTTAATAATGTTGTGTAACCTAAACCGGAAAAGTAACAAAAAGAGATTTGCCGTTGCCATCGTTTAGAACAATATCGATTATTTGACTGGTTTGTAATGCTTTACTTACAAATACATCATCTTGCCAAAGTGATGATTTGGCTATAATTGGAATCTTATCTAATTGAGAGGGTATCGACAATGAATCTGCATAACGTTTGAGTATTCTGTCATAGAATACTGTCTGAGTAGGAGGCCGAATGTATTCAACAACATATTCTAAAGGACAATATTCGATTAGAATGCTTGGAATTTTATCAACACCAGCCTTAAATACTGCCGAGGTAATTGTTTCATGAAGAAAAGAGAAAACCAGTTCATTTCCGTCATAGCAGAGGTACGTCCCCACTAACGCATGTGCTGCGTCAAATAACAGTCCTGTGTCCATTTTACTAGTCTTAAAGTGATCTCTAACAGCTTCAAAACAATGATTTAATTGTTCCATGGATTGCATTTTATTAAGTTTGCCATTTGCGAATAATGTCATTAATAATGCTATAAAACTCGCACAGTGATGTTTCGGAAGTTTCAACATCATGTCTTTGATTGGATTATGTGGTTTGCAAAAGAATTCTTTGATATCCAGATCTGATGTAATCAATCTGCATAGAAGTGGAAACCCAACACCATAGTACTGTTTATTGATAAGATCATCTGTTGTCGATTTTTGAAGTGACATTTTATGGGAATTCAAATAGACATTTAAAATCGCTCTCATTTCTGTAGTATCGGGTTTATCTCCCAAATCAACTACATTCCCAGTATCAAATAGTAATTGATGAGTTTTAGTTCCCTTGCACGTTTTGATAACAGATGTTCTTGATGTTATAATCACGAAAGATTTGCGACTGAAAACTTGAGTTAAAAATATTTCTGCATAATTGTTCCATTTATTCAGGGCCATTTTGTCAAGACCTGTGTCTCCGAGTATATCATCAATCAACAATACGAACGAATCATGTGGATCTAGAAGAGCTTCAATATCTTTGACATCGTTTAAAATCAGTGGTTGAATTTGTTGTCTGGTAGATAAAACTTTAACCATAGCAGTGCGTGCAACGTTTGTCTTTCCAGCCCCTGGAATCCCTTTCAACACAACAATGTTGTTTGCAAATAGTTTATCTGTGACATCTTTTGTCAGCTTCGTTGTGTGTGTAATCTTGCCCTCCTGTAAATCTTTGCGGTGTTTATTAAGCACACATTTAGCTTGTTCTGAAAACAATAATAGCTATTAACAATTCACTTGAATAGTTCATAAATTGTCAATATTGAACCAAGTTAAGTATATTTCAAAATGTTTCGATTGGCAGATTATTTCGATTACTATGAGTGACGGTATCATATCGTTTTATATTAGTTTAAACATATTTTATTGCCATATCAACACATATTACAATATATGTAATGCATATCAATCAAATACAATTTAAGGCAAAAGGGTCTGGGCACAAGTTCTCTCAACATTAGAAACGGCCATTCCCTTACAACTATATTTTGCAATTTTAAAGATGGTTTAGGTATATTGGAAGTATATTTGTGGCAGGTAAATATGAATGACATAAAGTGTAATTAATGAAAAGAGCATACATACATACTAACGCAAACACACACACACATCCGCATGCACGTACGCATAATGTGCATATACTAATCGTGACATGTTGTATGTTGATATGATTGTTTCTATATTAAAATACCCACTCGCTGGCCTATATTTAGATACATATATTATTACAGACGACAGAGGTTAAGAACAGTTCAATACAAAGAAAAAAATGCTGTCGAACATTTTAAACTTATTTCATTAAACAATGATTTTAACCAAAACGAGTATATGTATTTGCATAAATTTGGCAAATGCGAAATCGTTATTAAATTTTTTTAAACAAAGACATGATCAAAATGCACACACCTCATCAATAAATATACTAATGTCAAAAAGTCATAAAACATTCACTTCAAAGTACAGTTACCGTTTTAGATAATGAACATATTAGATTCACACTCCACAGATACGAAACAAATGTAATTAATGGAAATTCATGAACAGAGCAAAATAATACTTCCTCGATAATATGTTAAATAGTATAAAGTATGTTAAATAACGTAAACATGTACATGTATATTAAATGTTATGTTGCACTGAGGTATAGATTTACTTAAAAAGGTAACATTGTTACCAACCACATGATTATTGTTTATAGTCCATATCGTGAACGTGATTCTATGCTCAGACAACACTAAAAAAGCTCTGAAGTTTCTCAAACAATCGGTAACAAACTAGATAAGCGGCTTTTTGCAACACTGTGATCCTTTGTTTTTGACTGTTCAAGTGTCTCCTAAAGCCAGAGGTAACAAAGCCCCGCCTCATCACATGGCGAATAGCCAATGGAAACAGAGTATCATCAAATACGAAGTTCGCACTGTAGTCATTTTAGAACAACTCATTGACCGCGGTGCTTATTGCCTTATATTATTTCAACTATTTATTTTATGATTTTATAAACCAAATAATTTATTTTCTAAAATCATCGCTGAGATACAATATTTGCAAACATTTCGAGTTGATTTTGAAAATTTATTGGAGACAATGTAGTAATATTATTGCAACGATTATTCGATTGACAGGTTTGACAGTTGAATAGGGGAACGGATAAACAAGGGAATATGGTCTGGTCCAATCGGGTTTTCAGAAGTCGCTCAACTGGTTTCACATGTCACTTCCTTTCAAATTTTGTATGGAGTAAGACTATGAAGAACTTATTATAGTTATAGATGAGAATGATCTGTTTTCTCATAGCATTTCTATGAAAGTCGCCCTACTGTGCCCCAATGGCCCCTTGTCCCTAAGTTCAAACAGACTCCTTACATACTAGTATTTGAAAAAAACACATCATACAGCAGTACACATTGTCTTTACCAAAAAATTCCGATCTTATGTATAGATAGACATTTACTTTGAAATGGAAACAACAACAAAAAGTATAAAGGGAGTTAATAAACTCTTAAAAAGACATCAGGATCATTTATACCAAATATGAACGAATTTGATTGGACGGTTCTTGAGAGGAAGATTTTTAAATGTAAATTTCACTATGTCAAACTGACATGTCCCCAGAGCGGGGCCAATTTTGACACTAAGGTCAAGGCTTGAACAAACATGATAGAAACTCATTCGATGATACTTCATGCAAAACATCAAAGCCCCATGCCGGGCACTTTTGGAGAGTTTTGAAATTTGAAAAAATATACTGATAAACCCCTGTGGCGGTGCCAAATTTAACCTCAGGGTCATCATTTGAATAAATTTGAGAGAGCTTTAAGAATGCTTCACACAAAATTTGGTGAAAATCTGTCAAGTGGTTTTAGAGAAGTCGTTTGAAGCTAAAGTTAACGACGAACTACAGACGACGGACGACAGCTCATCCTAAGCTAAAACAATATCATAGAAGTGATAAGCCACGTACACAATAACCTTCGTCATCAGCGTTGTTTGAAATGATATGCAATACGTTGTAACAACGTCACCTCAAAGTGCTGGGATCGTTTTTTTACGACCGCCACAGATGATATAATACTTAGGTACACAGTAACCGCCGTCATCAGCGTTGTTTGAAATGATATGCAATACGTAGTAACAACGTCACCTCAAAGTACTGGGATCGTTTTTTTACGACCGCCACAGATGACATAATACTTAGGTACACAGTAACCGTCGTCATCAGCGTTGTTTGAAATGATATGCAATATGTAGTAACAACGTCACCTCAAAGTACTGGGATCGTTTTTTTACGACCGCCACAGATGACATAATACTTAGGTACACAGTAACCGTCGTCATCAGCGTTGTTTGAAATGATATGCAATACGTAGTAACAACGTTACCTCAAAGTACTGGGATCGTTTCTTTACGACAGCCACAGATGATATAATACTTAGGTACACAGTAACCGCTGTCATTTGCATTATTTGAAATGATATGCAATACGTAGTAACAACGTTACCTCAAAGTACAGGGATTGTTTCTTTACAACAGCGACACAGATGACATAATACTTAGGTACACAGTAACCGCCGACATCAGCTTTGTTTGAAATGATATGCAATACGTAGTAACAACGTTACCTCAAAGTACTGGGATCATTTCTTTACGACCGCCACAGATGACATAATACTTAGGTACACAGTAACCGTCGTCATCAGCGTTGTTTGAAATGATATGCAATACGTAGTAACAACGTTACCTCAAAGTACTGGGATCGTTTCTTTACGACAGCTACAGATGACATAATACTTAGGTACACAGTAACCGCCGTCGTCATCAGCGTTGTTTGAAATGATATGCAATACGTAGTAACAACGTTACCTCAAAGTACTGGGATCGTTTCTTTACGACAGCTACAGATGACATAATACTTAGGTACACAGTAACCGCCGTCGTCATCAGCGTTGTTTGAAATGATATGCAATATGTAGTAATAACGTCACCTCAAAGTACTGGATCGTTTCTTTACGACCGCCGCAGACGACATAATACTTAGGTACACAGTAACCGCCGTCATCAGCGTTGTTTGAAATGATATGCAATACGTAGTAACAACGTTACCTCAAAGTACTGGGATCGTTTCTTTACGACAGCCACAGATGATATAATACTTAGGTACACAGTAACCGCTGTCATTTGCATTATTTGAAATGATATGCAATACGTAGTAACAACGTTACCTCAAAGTACAGGGATCGTTTCTTTACGACAGCCACAGATGACATAATACTTAGGTACACAGTAACCGCCGACATCAGCTTTGTTTGAAATGATATGCAATACGTAGTAACAACGTTACCTCAAAGTACTGGGATCATTTCTTTACGACCGCCACAGATGACATAATACTTAGGTACACAGTAACCGTCGTCATCAGCGTTGTTTGAAATGATATGCAATACGTAGTAACAACGTTACCTCAAAGTACTGGGATCATTTCTTTACGACAGCCACAGATGACATAATACTTAGGTACACAGTAACCGCCGTCATCAGGTTGTTTGAAATGATATGCAATACGTAGTAACAACGTTACCTCAAAGTACAGGGATCGTTTCTTTACGACCGCCACAGATGACATAATACTTAGGTACACAGTAACCGTCGTCATCAACGTTGTTTGAAATGATATGCAATACGTAGTAACAACGTTACCTCAAAGTACTGGGATCGTTTCTTTACGACCGCCGCAGACGACATAATACTTAGGTACACAGTAACCGCCGTCATCAGCGTTGTTTGAAATGATATGCAATACGTAGTAACAACGTTACCTCAAAGTACTGGGGTCGTTCTTACGACCGCCACAGATGACATAATACTTAGGTACACAGTACCGTCGTCATCAGCGTTGTTTGAAATGATATGCAATATGTAGTAACGACGTTACCTCAAAGTACTGGGATCGTTTCTTTACGACCGCCACAGACGACATAATACTTAGGTACACAGTAACCGCCGTCATCAGCGTGTTTGAAATGATATGCAATATGTAGTAACAACGTTACCTCAAAGTACTGGATCGTTTCTTTACGACCGCCGCAGACGACATAATACTTAGGTACACAGTAACCGCCGTAATCAGCGTTGTTTGAAATGATATACAATACGTAATAACAACGTTACCTCAAAGTACTGGGATCGTTTCTTTACGACCGCCACAGATGACATAATACTGCTGTTGTGATTGTTAGTAATAACACAAAAAGTAGACTTGGATTTATTGAACGTGTTCATGTGTATGTGTGTGTTTGGGAATGTTAATGAAACCCATCACGCCAACTATATATATAGCCAGTACTGGCATAAGCAACACTCAGTAAGCCCCACAACTTCAAATATTCATTCATCAAGATTAACGAGAACTGCCATTTAAATTTTGATAATTGTCAAGTCGGCGTGATTTGTATGGGTGTTAAAAGCTCTTTCTTGTCATATTTAAATATTACGAAAATATATATAATACTGCTGTAACTCGACTCACTTTGCTAACACAAATTATAAATAAATCTTAACTTCTACCGCTGGGCTTTTGTATGTTTTAGCGGAGGAACTACATTTTATCTGCGGTCTGTGTTTCAAGTGGTTCTAATTGTTGCATTGTATATTCTAAATGGTAGGCGATACGTTCCTAAGACATTTGAGTGTTTTAGTAGTGTGACAGGTGCTAACCTCAGTCCTTATACTAAACGTTTAAGTTATTTTAATGCGATTTAAAATTTTATGTAAAGTAGACTCGATTTATTAGGGCTATAGTTCTTATTATAAAGAATATTATATCTGGCTCAGTTCAATATATCAATTGAGAATAAGATATTTTTATTAAAGATAAAATATATTCAATGATATTCGACATTGTAGTATCTATAAACTTCATTTTACTCTGACCTCAATCGTATATCGTTTTTATTTATCATGATAACCGGACATGCAGATCTTCACAATTTTAACATTTTAATAAAACAAGAAGTATAGGAGGACAGTATGCTCGACTCCTCTGTCTGGAAACCTGTATAGTTTAAACTGATTTATTTTACTTCGATTGTGAAACAAGTTATTACAACTGATACAAATCACGCTTGAAGCCTTCCTTGGTAGAACCAGTACTAAGCACATGCGGAAAAAGTCTCTCTCAAGGACACTTCACATAGCCGTGGCGGAGGATCGAACCCACGACCCTCCGATCATAGTACCGATAATTTACCACTGGACCTCGCACTTCAAGCTTGTCTCACAGTAATAGTTATGGGAGAATTGAGAACTGCACGAAAACATAAAAATGAAATGAAATGCTAACCCAGTTTTCTAAAAAAAAAAAATATATGTTTCTAACAAAATACAATTAGGGCTTTTTGTTTTATCTCTATAAGTTTCCCTTTTCTATAAGATTAAAAGGGGCAAATAATTCTGCCTAAAACAGCGCCCCTAAAAGCAGCAGAGAGAGTTGATTAATGCATGATATTCAAGATTGCTATATCTTTAAGCACTTTAAAAGGTATATATCCTACTTGACGACTTGAGCAGTCTTATGGTCGTGAACACATGTGAAGTTTCATTGATGTATGACTAGTAGGTAATAGGAGCTTGCTTCACAATATTGATTAAATATTTTATGTGTAAACACTGTAATAAATTGGCCTGCAATTAAACGCGAGTTATCTCACTTATCCATTTGAGACTCCTGAATAATGGTGAACACACATGTGAAGTGTCGTTGTGAACAGGTAGCAGTTACTGAGTTATGAATTTGTTAAAAAAATAACAAAATTTTCTCAATCTGAAAGGGGTCATTAATCTATTTTAAACCAAAACAGCGCAAACAGAAGATCGTAGGTTCGATCCCTGGACGGGTCATACCAAAGAAGTTGTTTCGCTGGCGCCCAGATAATCTGGTCGGCCCGATGTTAGTAAAATGTGACTGAGTTGGGTATCATACTATGTGTCTGAGGCATGCTAGTCTTGCACAGCAGCGCTTAGAATACTGTCTCAAAGTAGACACCGTCGCTATATGACTGAAAAGTTGCTGAAACACGATACAACAACTAAACCAAATCGGAATCCCACTTGTCTCTTTGAGTCCTATTATAGTTAAGACATGTATGAATATGTATTGTTGCATGTTTAGTAATTACTAAGATATGTACTTGCGAAACATGTTAGTATAAAACACGTGTGAAATTTCGCCGGTACATTGGTAGTAGTTATTGAGATTTGGGCAAGCATGCTAAAAACTTTGAAATACCGAAGCCGGGTCGAGTATAATAGCTCCACATATGTATATAACATAAAATAAAGAAACAAATGACGCCATACGCAAACGAGTCCGATGAATTTTCAGGCCCGTAGCTAGACCTTAAAAAACAGGGAGGCCGATTCTAAAAGTATGTAGGGGTATGCTCCAACAAGTTATTTTTGGAAGAGGGTGCCATTTCCTGCATTTCAGAACTTATTTTGCCCATTTGGAGGTATTGATTTTGGATACTATTTTGAATCTCAAGACCAAAAAATCCGAGTTTTTATAAATAATCACCAAACGACAAGAAATCACAAAGGCATCGTTTTTATTAGATCTTTACTCTCAACATATACTTGTTTGAAATAAATGAGTTGATACATCAGGCAATGCGCGTTCATGCATGTAGATCCACATAATCTATTTTACAACTGTGTAACATAAGTTTTAAAATCAATTCTTTAAGACTGAAATTCATTACATTTAATAAGTATTAGATTACGTATTCACCAACGTCTATCTGATAACAAATTGTGATAATTTGCTAATTATTAGTCGAACATTACATTTTTGATGTTATACCAACACATCAATAGTTCACACAGTCATATTTAGTATTTTTCAAAATTTATCATAATTTAAAAGAAATTTAATAAATTATGTTCCTCAAAACAATATTTACCATAATTGAATTGAATTGGGTTTTTGACACACCAAATTTCACTATACGGCGCCAAACAGGACTGAACATTTTGGTTTCACATCTCATTCACATCGAGATAAAAATCAAGAGATATGGCACCAAAACTTTCATCTTCAAAGTGATGTAGTTCATTCCAAGTTTTTAAACTTTAGTTTACACAGTTTTAGTTTTATTCACAATATACATGGTAGTCATACATTCAATAAACATATTAAGCAACAAGCGGAAGGGGTATTGCACTCGCCCCGGTCTCGGCGTTGGTTTTTCAGGTTAGAGTTTTTCATAAGGTATTATATCTATGCCACCACTCATACAATATGAAGAAACTTCACATGTGTGTTCAGTATCATCAATGGAACGCACATAGATAAGAACCATAACTATGGGTTGCATTTTTACAGAGTTATGGCCCTTTTGGACTTAGAAAATTTGGTTAGAGATATTTAGAGGTTAAAGTTTTTGATTTGGTATCTATTTCATCATCCTATCATTGGGCAGGAATGAAACCTCACTTGTGTGTTCAACATCCTCTAGGAAATTCATAGAGACAAAAATCATAACTCTTGATTGCATTTTGGCAGAATTATTTCCCTTTTAGACTTAGAAATTTTGTTTTTAGCAGGTTAAAGTTTGTAGTACAAGACTTTGATCTTAGATATTTGACGAATAGTGTCAGTTTGTGGTACTCCTCTCAAATTTATTCAAAACCATAACCCTGAGGGCAAAATTGGCACGCCCTAATGTGTTTATTTTCTTCATTTTCATGAAAGGGTATCCAAGTGTGATAAACTGTGCATACTGGTACAAGATAATTTCAACTATAGATCCATTTAGATGAACTGCCCTTTGAGGTGAAGTTAGTGCATAAGCCTATATGCAATACTGAATTAATTAATATTAAGACAATATAAGCCAGTCATTCACTTTGTTGTTTTCAGAAAAACATAACTGTTGATAATGAAAATAAATAGTGGTGGTGAATTGTTTTGCTAATTAAATTTTAACAGATAGGCAATAATTATAGTTTAATTTGACCACCCTGAGTTTAACTTATATTCCATTTGGTACTTATTTCCCGAAAAAGCTGTTGATTTAGAACAGCGTCGAAATAGTCGACCGCGCTGTCCCTCCGACAGCTCTTATTTTATTTTTTTTTTAAAAAAAATATGATAAAAGTCCATGAACATGTCTGACTCATTATTATTTGACTTCAAGCATCATCAGAAAAAATAAAGAGCAGCAACCTCTTCAGGACTGCGGTGAACAAAGGTGGAGCATACTTAAGATCCTATGTTCAGATCTTACATGTTATATCTTATTTAAGGGCCCTTTAACTGCACTTATCTAATGACTTGTTGGTATATCATCAAAAGATACTGCATTTTTCCATCGACCCAGTTCTTGTCGAAGTTAATTTAAAAGACATTTCTTAAGAGACAAAACATTTCTGGTGTTAGCCTACTTATGTTACTTGATAGTAACAAACACCCTTTAAAAACATCACGTAATTCGGAAAACCTTTGATTGAATTAAATGAGTTGTAAAATATGATATAGAAATTAAATTTATTCGGAAGTAGTCAGTAACAGCCTCAGAATTGCCAGCATGCGAACGATGTTTTTGTCTTCCCGTAGTTCGTGGTTTACTTGGGATAATGTCCAGTGAGGATGCAATACTGTCGTCACGTTGGTATAATAACCACCACGTGCTTTCAGAACGAATCTTTTCTAGAGTACTGACTAATTTCTAGCTTTAGTGTGGGCTTGTAGTCATTCACAGTCTTTTGATTGTAAGCTAGCTTACAGACAACAGTTTAGTTAAGTCTAGAATGCGCTGGGTCAAAACAGCAGCAATAATAAAATCAAAGTTTTCCATCCCTAGCAAAATAAATTGAGGCATCGTGTGCTGCCTGACCAATACTTCATCTGAGTATCATAATTTATTTAGTTTTAAAATGTAACAAGGATATTAAATATAGTGCCTCAATTTTTTTCATACCTAGGCCAAAAAAACAGGCCTCTACGGGCCTGATTTGTAGAAAAAAAGAGCAACGAGATAATATTAATTAAAAGTATGAAAGAATGGATAAGGACATGCATCCAGGGCGTTTGCCTGTTTAATGATTTAGAAGGAATTTGCTGTCATTCAATCCCTAGTCCTTTACACAATTAAAAAGGAAAAATATGATGGCCAACTGAAAATGTGTCAATCACCAAACAAAATTGTGCGTGTATGTGTCTATGTACGTATGATTGAATCGCATACTTACCAATTTTTCTATTCAATGTAGTTCTATCTACCGTCTCTTTATACAGCTCAGAAGCATGCCGTCGATGGCCATGCATGGTACCTATTGTAATAAAGTAAAATTGAGCGTAGTTTTATTTACGAATAAAATACAGTTATGAAGTAATAAATTGTATTATATACGTTAACAAAAATGTAACATTTCCCAGGATTTCTACAGAGTGATACGACGTTCCGTTTCTACCGAGTGAATATAATCATACATATGTATCAATATTAATAAAGTGTCTAATCTCTGTAACGTGTCTCTGGACTATGTTCTGTTCATTACTGCAGTAAGTACAGAAACGCAGTATATGTCCACTGCCTCATTCATGATAAGCAAATATGCTAAGGCCAAGGGTCAAGACCAGCAGAAATCTTGTGTTGACGTACTGAGGTGTAATAAATCTCTGTTAGACTATCAAGCAATAAAGACTTAAATGTTGTTCTACTTTCTCAACCAATAAAATCGCTCAGATATTTCGAAATAAACGTTCCATTTTACATAGAACGGCGTGACCGTCAGAAGATGTTGACCTACTTCCTCAACCAATGGAATCGCTTCAGGAACACAAAAGTACTTCGGCATCTAAGCCGATTAAACATTATATTAATGATGTCCCCATACGCAGGCAGAGCTTTCATATTTACGGTTTTATCGTCGATAAAACATGATACATGTACTTGTATGTTATGTATAGGTTTGTATTACAATCTTATAATTTCATGATGTTGTTGCTGTTATGCAGTATTGTATTTAAATATCAAATAATTTTTAAAAATTCAGGTATTTAATTATGTATATTTTACTAGAGTGGTATGGAAAAAGAAAGATAGAGCATATAAGGTGTATTACCTTGATACGTCAAACCAGTAAATCACACGCGGATTAACCAACATATATGCGTGCGAATGTGTATATTAACCAATGAATAACATACATCATGCACATAGCAGATTCTGATTTATATCAATTAAGCTTTTATTACTATAACACAATGTGTTTCAACATATGTATACGTTATTACCTTGTAAGCGTGACAGTTTTTGAAAACCCCTTTTCGTCGTGCATGACCTCGATAGTCTTTTTTTCTGTTGTCTTAATTGTGTGTCTTGAATTGATTGTACAGATCGCTTTATTTCAGTCTGTTCAGTTTTTATTTCAGCCAGTTCTTCCATAATCGTATCGCTCATTTTTGTCTGTTCAGTTTTTATTTCAGCCAGTTCTTTCATACTCGTATCGCTCATTTCAGTCTGTTCAGTTTTTATTTCAGCCAGTTCTTCCATAATCGTATCGCTCATTTCAGTCTGTTCAGTTTTTTTTTCAGCCAGTTCTTCCATAATCGTATCGCTCATTTCAGTATGTTCAGTTTTTATTTCAGCCAGTTCTTCCATAATCGTATCGCTCATTTCAGTTTGTTCAGTTTTTATTTCAGCCAGTTCTTCCATAATCGTATCGCTCATTCCAGTCTGTTCAGTTTTTATTTCAGCCAGTTCTTCCATAATCGTATCGCTTATTTCAGTTTGTTCAGTTTTTATTTCAGCCAGTTCTTCCATAATCGTATCGCTCTTTTCAATAAGAATAGTTTCTATTTTGTTATCCCAATCATGCCACGCCTTCAACGTGTCGATAACTTTTTCTGCTGATAATGTTTCCTTCTCAATTGATAAAAGCATATCTTTAAATGTTTGTTGACAGCTATTAGATAAAAGCGATGAAACATTGCTCAGGGTGGATGCTATGTCTGTCCAAACTTTTTGATAATCTGATTCACTCATAGCCATTCGCGTATTGTGTCCATAAAGTGTATTACGGAGTGTTCTAATATCTTGAACAGCATCCTTTTGTGATTTATTTAATGTTACACATTTCGTGAGAACACATGTAGTCAGGGTAATGTCCCATTCCGCGATATTTGTGGCACGTTTGCTAGGTGGGTACAAAATGTCGTACTGTGAATCTTTAATAACTCTTGGTTTGAGACTGATAATTTTGCAGTTGTTGTTCGTATCAGCCAAGAAATCGTTCAAGTTTTTGAATCCGCCTTTGGAAACACCTTCTTGTAGAAGGAGTTCCAACACTAAATATCCACCGCCCTCTACAAGAAGTTTAGATGATCGAAAGCAGTTGTCTGCTTCCTTCCAACTTGAACTAGTTGCCATGGTAATATGCAATGGCACAACACAGTATCGTCTTAAAACTGCGTCAAATGCAAAATAAATTTGCGGTTTTCTCCATGAGTCTCTGGTAAATATGGCGTGTTGATAATTTGTGACAGTCTGAAATTTATAAAGCATTGAGTTTACAAACGTTCTATGTACATGTATAATAACATTATGATCTAAAGCATGTTGGTATGGACGCAATTGCTGTGATTGTTAATTACTGAGTATACAAACTTTGTATAATAACATTATGATCTAAGCATGTTGGTATGGACGCACTTGCTGTGATTTGTTAATTACACACCTACCAATAGAGTTAAATGTAAGAAATTAGAATTATTTTGATGGTTTTTAATGATGGTTTATCAGTTTTTTTAATTACGGTTTTGATATACGAGGTATGTCCCAAAAGTAATAGGACGACCCTGTCATTTTTGTGTTGAGGACGTTTCATGCAAACCAATGGTATCAATGGATAGATCGACACATCTTCTATTGTCATTAAACATCAAATCAACTTTTAGTCATTGTTAAGTTCATGCAAAAGGCACCATAGTAACGCGAGTTTGGAAGTACGGGGGACTTTGAAATTAGTCGTCGTTAAAAAAACTATTTTGTCCTGGAAAGCAAACAATTTCCTCAATATCGTGCCAAATGTTATGAAATAACAGTGGACGTTATATCAGATCATGTACGAGTGTCATTCAAAAATTCGACGTAATTGATAAACATTTGATTATTATGCGCACTTTTAAATATCAAGTGCGAGTTTGAATAGTAAAGAAATTGGACGACGTCACGCCTAGAGTGGAAATTTGGAGTGTGGTAAAATTTTGTGTCGGGTGTAATATGACCCCACAGGAGACTCTGAAGTTTATTTCACGCAACTCTGTAACTGAAGGCATGTCCAGGAGTCTTATCTATTGGTGGTACAAATGGAATTCCAATGGTGAGACAAAGTAACTGACCATTAGCGATGTGGACGACCGAAATTTTGTGTTTTTTTTGTACCTCCGGGCCATGTGTCGGAGTGTTCATTCTGTGGTTAGGATCTATGAGTCATAATAGTATCGTGACATGTACCAGAAGTTGGTGCTGTACCACAAAACTTGTGTTTTGCACAGTGGTTCATACTTCGAAAAAAGAATGACATTCATTTGAATGTCAATTTGACGTCGCACAAATAACGTCAATCTCCCCCGTTTTTTGTAACATGTACATTTTGATTTGTCAAAATTAATGTGTAATAGTGGTGTACGATATTGAAATTTAGCATGCATATAGTTTAGATATTGAAAATTGTTCATGCCAAGTTTTGTTTGGATTGAAACACTAAAAGTCATATTTCTAAATGCGTCCTATTACTTTTGGGACATACCTCGTACATGTACATGTACCAGATTTCTTAGGACATCGAAAGATCTAGCAAAACGCATATGTAAAGATAATGAAACAATGTAACCGAATTATCGCAATGTTACTTACAATTTGTAACAATGATAGCATTAAGCTGATGCATTTAAAACACACTGTCAAACTTAGTTGACGATACAAATACACATATTACCATTTTATTCATGTCTAATTAGTAAGACTGCACATTTATATACTATATACAAATCAGCATGATAATTGGTGCAGTAGATTACGCGTAAGGTTCATTCAAAGTGAACTTAACCTTTACCTAGTGACTACTAATTTTGTAAAAAAATATATTCACAAAAGCAAGATTTAACTTGTAGAAATCCAAGAATAATTGCAAGGAAATCAAAAATTCAAAATGTCTTGTATCGGAAGAAAGTACAGTTGCAACGAATCAAAACATAAAAAGCTTCGATTAACCGAACTACCATAATGATTTTATTTTTGCAAAATATCTACAATCTTTATTATGGCAATAATAGATTATTCTGATAGAACACATAGTTATACTACTAAACATATATATATATTGTTAACATTGCTATTGTATTTTTTCGCCAAAAAAAAAAAAAAATATATATGTAATCCATGTTTCTATTTGATAGTATAAATATATTATTCTATGCAAGTACTAAATAAGAATAGTTGTGTTATTCATGTACATGAAAAAAGCCATACGACATAAATAATAATTAAAAATAACAATAAAATATATTTTATAATATATCAAATGTACAGGAAGAACTAAACGACTTAACAAGGGAGATTAAGTGAATGGATAAATAAAGAGTAATAACCAAACATAATCCTTTTTACAAGAAACACGCTTCACACATGAATACACTGTACATGGTTGTTTATCATGATATGAATAATGCATATGGTACAAGTTTTAGTAGAGGATATTGATTAAATACACATTAACTCACGAAGGAAATTATATTTATACAGATATGAATAGTAAATATATATCAGCAAACGTAGAAATAAACAAAAAAACATTATATGTCGCATTTTAAATATGTATGCGCCAAACGACAATCTTTAGCAAAAATATTTTTAAATATTTTGATTGAATAATGCACAAAAATGTTTTCGGAGTTTTATAAGATTTTGGCGTAGACATGAATGAAACATTATCCTCTGACGAAAAAATATCTAGACAAAATTATTGTAACAAGAGGGCCAAGATGGCCCTATATCGCTCACCTGACTGACCTTGAGTCGCCCAACTTAAGTAGATTATATAATTCATGTACACTCAAAATTCCACAAAAGCAAGATGGGCAAGTAGTTACAATTTTGATTTGTTTTAAAGATGT